>JBBNAF010000060.1:0-10000 GCA_039657365.1 Stephania yunnanensis
CGGCGTCAAGGCCGTGCCAAGGCTCTTTGATGACCCAAAAATGATATCATCCCAATAGATTTGGACAATCTTGCCTCGTCAAAACTTTGCCAAAAACATCCAAGCTTGCCCAAACCTTCACAAAGCGTGCCTCGAAAATTCTAGCATGAACACGTATTCGTTCAACTTTCTTCATGTCTTGTGGCCTCTTTTCAATGATCACTTATCAAAGCTACATTGATCTACCTCAAGAATGTTACTCAAGGATGTTTCTTAACAAAATATATTTTTTTCCATATTTTTAAGTATTTTTCGGCATTTATCTTCTATTTTTTAATTAAAAAATAGTAAAAAATTTTTTTTGGTCGAATTTTTTTTTTACCACATGATAATTTTCTTCATTCAATAAGCTTTCCAATGATCACAACCTCATCCCTATATCATTTTTGTACAAAAAGTTATGGCCTAGTACGCTTGGTCTAAATTTGTGATGTTTCCCTTTGGAGGTGAGAGAACGGCTTAACATCTACTATAAGGGGGTGGGTGTTGAGGGGGGGGGTGGCAGGGTGATGCTACTAGCGCTCGCGCTTAGTATTTCCTTGCTATCAACCGCGACTTGGTGGCCGCTTGCATGCTTAGTAGTGATCGGATGGGAGCCCCCCTTGGCATGCGGCGGCGCGGGCGGCGAGGGTGGTCGGCAGCAGCTCCGGTCAGCGTTTTTAGCGCTGTTCGCGCGGAGTGCTGGCCAGTCACGTTGGACCCTTTCGGTGAAACGACCCTTTCGAGAAAATCCCCATTTCGGGTGTCCGGTTTAGGTTTGGATAAATGTTCGAGCGATGCGATGATCCTTTGATCGGCTCATTTTCGATTTGTCACCTTGCCATGCATGACCAAGTCACGACCGGGTAGGTGGCTGCCAAGCCATGGGCGGGTCGCATTTTGGGCATGAGCTGGCCAAGGGAAAACTTTGCTACGATTTATCTCGAACCTTTTCTAGACGCACGTAATGGGGGCACAAGAATGGGCGGGGCATTGTGATTGTCGGTGGAAACGCCCACGCTTGCAAGGTCTTGCTCTGTTTGTGTGTTGGGGCCCCGTCAAGAATTGTCCCATCGTTTGTGTCTTGCTAGGCGTACATTGGCGTAGAAGCTATGTTAGATTCCTTGCCAAGTTCAATCTTGGGTTGCGATCAGGCCATGTAGGGCCACGTCACTATTGGGTGGCGGCTAATACATGACTGGGTTTCAACTCGGGTGTTAGACTAGTGTGGGATTAATTGGCTTTTACAATATTTTTGTCTTTGCCGGATGCAAGCGTCGGGGCATTTTGTCGCATGAGATTTGATTGTTTCTTGCCTCGTTCATGCTTGAGTTGCGACTTGGGTATGGGTTTGGCAAGCTGTTGAAGTTGGCTTTTCGTGCTTTTCATTTTCATGCCCAGCGATCCTTTTAGGTATTTCTTTCGTTGCACACTCATAGTTCCTATGGAGTTGTGTTTTGGGTGACGAGGAATTGCTCAATTGCGAACGTCATGGCGTGTGAGTTGTAATGAGATTGTGTGTCTTGGGCTCTCCTCTAGTGTGGCGAACCATGCATGTGCAATCTCTTTTCATTTGTTGCTAATGTTAGATTCGACGTTAGCTTTGATTGTGGTTCTTGTATTATTTACATGTGATGTTGTAACGATAGTTGCTTGATGTTGGTTCTCTTGCTTTCCCTTATGCTCCTTGTAGGGGTAAAGCGGATGATTGCAGCGGGTCATGTGCCTCCAACCTTAAATTGCTTGGTGCAATGAATTGTTGGTGCATTATGCTCGTTCGTGCTTGTGGGTGGGGAAGATGGAAAACGGTGTACAAGTGGCTTTGCCTCTTCTCATCGAGTTGTGTGCATTTAAAAAAGACAAGCTGCGCTCTCAACATTGTTCCCTCTTTGCCCAAAGCAAGGGTGGACAATGCGGGGTGTCGTTAGTGTCGTCTAGGAATGCTACCTGGTTGATCCGCGCCGTAGTCATATGCTTGTCTCAAAGATTAAGCCATGCATGTGTAAGTATGAACAAATTCAGACCGTGAAACTGCGAATGGCTCATTAAATCGCTTATAGTTTGTTTGATGGTATCTCGCTACTCGGATAACCGTAGTAATTCTAGAGCTAATACGTGCAACAAACCCCGACTTACTGGAAGGGATGCATTTATTAGATAAAAGGTCAATGCGGGCTCGCCCGTTTTCCGATGATTCATGATAACTCGACGGATCGCATGGCCTTTGTGCCGGCGACGCATCATTCAAATTTCTGCCCTATCAACTTTCGATGGTAGGATAGGGGCCTACTGTCACACCCCTAAAAGCGAGACCCGACAGGACTGGCTAGGCAGTCGGTAACCTAGTAAATGACCAAGTTCCGGAGGACTTGGGTGGTTCCGTGGAGGTTAGATGTTGGACTTTGGAGGGTTGCAGCATGGCCTACGGTGATATGTGTGTGTGCATGTGGGACGCACAAAGGTGTCTAAGCGTGGGCTTAGGCACGGCGCATGGAGACGTCTAGGCGCGGGTCTAGACGTAGCGCATCGCCAAAAGCAGTACCAAGGTGAAACGCGGTCGTACCTTAGTGCGAGACGCATGGGCGTGGAGCACGGGTACGCGCGCGGGATGCGGCACGCAGGAGCGCGTAAGGCAAGCACGCAGCGCGGAGCGCGGGCGTGCATGCGCGCAAGAACGCGGGCGAGCGCGTGAGCGCGCGCGATCGTGCGCGCATAGGCGCGCGCATTCGGACGGGCGAACGCATGGTCGCATGCGGACAGACGCGCGCATACGGTTGAGCGCGGATGGATGCGGCACATGGGCGAGCGTGCGGGACGAGCGCGGGATTTTCCTTGGCACGGTACCTTGGCACGCCTTGGCACGGCGCCTTGGCGGACTTAGGTATTCTTTGGCGAGTTAGGTACGATCCTTGGCACGGGCAAGGTTCGGACACATTTCCTCGGGCGCGATGGTGCCTTAGGCTTGAGAAAGACTTGGGCAAGGCGGACCTTGGCTTGAGTTGACGATTCTTGACTGGGCGTTGACCCTGGTCAAAGTACGCTTGGTCTCACTTTGGGATGTTTTCTATTGGAGCGGAGGAAACGGCTTAACATCTACTATAAGGGGAGGTGGTCTCTCCTAGGGGTGGTGTGTGCACGGTAGCATGGTTTACCCTCGAGCATGCCTTGGGCATCATGCCAAGGTAAGTCCCTCGAGCCCATGCTCCGATCACCCCGAGCCGGTGGGACTCGACGAGCCCCCGGCTAGCACCGACGTGCCTCGAACGGACCAGGCAAAGTTAAGCATTTCCTGTGTCCGTAGAGAAGCATGAACCACGAGGCGTGGGGAGATCAAATGGCGAGTTATATGAGCAAGCAAGTAGTAGCGGTTACGAAAGGGCTCATTAACTACCTTGGTCATGGGCATGACCAAGGCAAGTCCGAGTTTGGTGGTGGGACGATAATGGTGGCTGTTACAAGTGGTGGCGGTTACAAATGGGAGCGATTATGTATTGCTCATTGATTACCTTGATCATGGGCGTGATCAAGGGGCTGTCCGGAATGGTGGGCGGTTTCATCCTAGTGGCAAGCAAGGAGGGCGGGACAGTTTGGTAATCGCCGCGCACATTAAGGGGGTGGTGTTTAATGTAGGCTTAATTGGTGTTGTAACCGCCGTCTGGCTGGGCTATAAAGCCAGAGGCGGGGATGCTTGAGGGGGTATCCAATCGGAGAATAATCTAGGCATCCAGAGGGATCAATAGAGCATCCGAGAGGGATCGGTGTAGTACGAAAATGCATATGGTTGCATGAGTAGATGCACAAGTGTACCGAGGGTTGTAATTCCATAGAGAGCTAATAAACATTTCCTTGCCGTCCATTGTATTGTTGTTGCTGTTGCTTGCTTTGTGTGACTTAGTATTCCGCATTGCGCATAGGGTTGTGCTTGAACTAGGGACGGTCCCTAGGCATCACAGGGGCTGGTTGAGAGCGAAAAATTCCTTAGGAAAACCTCTCTCAATTGACCCCGTGACAGTTGGTATCGAGCCTCGGTGGAGGTGATTGATCTCGGTTGGTGAGATTGGTGTTAGAGACAACTCTCCGAACGTGACAATTGTGGCCAGAGACACATTCGGAGACGATGGCAACAAGAGCAAGCAGCGAACTAAGTGAGAGGGTTGCTCACTTAGAACAACAATTGGCAACAATGTCTGTTCGGGCGAACAGCAGAGTCTTCAACATCGTCGGCGCGTATTGAAGGCTTGGAAAGGTTGGTGGCGTCGCCGGTGGCCGGGGAGGGGTCACAAGCAACCACGATGGCTTTGTGGGAAACGAGATTTGAAGAGCTTGAAGCATATGTGCGCTCTGTGGTAGAGCAAACCACCGATATACTTGCGGATATTGCAATGGAGGTGAAGGTGCTTAAGCGAGCCGTGGGCGGATCCTCGGAGGGTGTCGTTACGGTGAAATCTCGAACCAAAATACGGAGCCAAAGAAATTCTCGGGAAGCGGAGCGCTAGGAGAGCTTGAGAATTTTCTTTGGGACATGGAGCAAAGATATTTTGCGAAACCGGCACGGAGGAGGGCAAGAAGGTTACCTTGACCTCGATGTATCTCGAGGAGATGCAAAGCTTTGGTGGCGAACCGAGTTGACAATGATGTAGCTGCTGGTCGACCAAAGATTGAGACGTGGAGGCGCTGAAACGGGAATTGAAGGAGCAATTCCTACCCACGAATGCGGCATGGCAAGCGCGGGAGGCGTTACGCCGTTGAAGCGAAAGGGACGGTTAGAGAATACGTGAAGGAATTCTCTTTCCATCGCTTGATATTAAGAACATGTCCGAGGAGGACAAATTGTTCAATTTCACTACTTGGATTGCAAGGATGGGCGCGATCGGAGCTGCGACGGCAAGGCGTGAAGGACTTGCAGAGTGCAATTGCGGTGGCGGATAGTCCGGTTGATTACAAAACCAGCGGTACTTCTTTTGAAGAGAAAGAAAAGAAGTACAAGGAGAAGGATCGAGCGGGTAGATCCAAGAAGGAGGAGGAGTCTTCTTCGAAAGATGATGCTAGTGCCAAAGCATCAAAAGGGAAGCGGGGCTGTTTCATATGTGACGGTCCTCATGTGGCAAAGGATTGCCCAAAAAGAGAGAAGCTGAATGCGATTGTGGTGGACGAACATGAGGTTCGAATGAACCCCTTGCAGTTGATCAACACGGTGCGGTGTGCACAAAGCTGGAGCATCGTGGGACCGATGTTCGTGGAGGCTCAAATCAATCACCAGAGGGTGAAGGTGCTGATCGATACGGGGGCCACACATTCGATGATAGCTGTGAACCTAGCTCGGAAGCTTGGTTTGAAGCTTGCGGAGAGTGCAAGTATGGTGAAGGCAGTCAATTCCGAACCAAAGAAGGCCGCGGGGGTAGCTTTGGACGTGGATATTCGGATTGGTGCTTGGGATGGCAAGGTAAACCTGGTTGCTATTCCGTTGGATGATTTTGAGATCATTGCGGGAAATGATTTCTTGGTGGCCGGGAGTGTCGCCGTGATTCCATCACTTCATGGCTTGCTGATCATGGATGAGAAGAAGCCGTGCTTTGTTCCAGCGATGCGAGGCAGGGGCAAAGGCAATGCACCAAGGTTGGTGGCATTGCAAGTACGTGATCCGATGGAGGTATGTTGCTTCGGTGGGCAACAGCTTGGTGAACAGGCAGAGTTGGAGCGTTCGATGAGGGCATCGAACAATTCGGCGGGGGATGTTTGTCACACCCCTAAAAGCGAGACCCGACAGATGGCTAGGCGTCGGTAACCTAGTAAATGACCAAGTTCCGGAGGACTTGGGTGGTTCCGTGGAGGTTAGATGTTGGACTTTGGAGGGTTGCAAAGCATGGCCTACGGTGATATGTGTGTGTGCTTGTGGGACGCACAAAGGTGTCTAAGCGTGGGCTTAGGCACGGCGCATGGAGACGTCTAGGCGCGGGTCTAGACGTAGCGCATCGCCAAAAGCAGTACCAAGGTGAAACGCGGTCGTACCTTAGTGCGAGACGCATGGGCGTGGAGCACGGGCACGCGCGCGCGGATGCGGCACGCAGAGCGCGTAAGGCAAGCACGCGCGCGGAGCGCGCGGGCGTGCATGCGCGCAAGAACGCGGCGAGAGCGCGAGCGCGCGCGCGATCGTGCGCGCATAGGCGCGCGCATTCGGACGGGCGAACGCATGGTCGCATGCGGACAGACGCGCGCATACGGTTGAGCGCGGATGGATGCGGCACATGGGCGAGCGTGCGGGACGAGCGCGGGATTTTCCTTGGCACGGTACCTTGGCACGCCTTGGCACGGCGCCTTGGCGGACTTAGGTATTCTTTGGCGAGTTAGGTACGATCCTTGGCACGGGCAAGGTTCGGACACATTTCCTCGGGCGCGAGGGTGCCTTAGGCTTGAGAAAGACTTGGGCAAGGCGGACCTTGGCTTGAGTTGACGATTCTTGACCTGGGCGTTGACCCTGGTCAAAGTACGCTTGGTCTCACTTTGGATGTTTTCTATTGGAGCGGAGGAAACGGCTTAACATCTACTATAAGGGGAGGTGGTCTCTCCTAGGGGTGGTGTGTGCACGGTAGCATGGTTTACCCTCGAGCATGCCTTGGGCATCATGCCAAGGTAAGTCCCTCGAGCCCATGCTCCGATCACCCCGAGCCGGTGGGACTCGACGAGCCCGGCTAGCACCGACGTGCTGAACGGACCCAGGCAAAGTTAAGCATTTCTGTCCCGTAGAGAAGCATGAACCACGAGGCGTGGGGAGATCAAATGGCAGAGTTATATGAGCAAGCAAGTAGTAGCGGTTACGAAAGGGCTCATTAACTACCTTGGTCATGGGCATGACCAAGGCAAGTCCGAGTTTGGTGGCCGGGACGATAATGGTGGCTGTTACAAGTGGTGGCGGTTACAAATGGGAGCAGATTATGGTATTGCTCATTGATTACCTTGATCATGGGCGTGATCAAGGGGCCGTCCCGGAATGGTGGGCGGTTTCATCCTAGTGGCAAGCAAGGAGGGCGGACGTTTGGTAACTCGCCGCGCACATTAAGGGGGTGGTGTTTAATGTAGGCTTAATTGGTGTTGTAACTCGCCGTCGGTGGCTGGGCTATAAAGCGAGAGGCAGGGATGCTTGAGGGGGTATCCAATCGGAGAATAATCTAGGCATCCAGAGGGATCAATAGAGCATCCGAGAGGGATCGGTGTAGTACGAAAATGCATATGGTTGCATGAGTAGATGCACAGTGTACCGAGGGTTGTAATTCCATAGAGAGCTAATAAACATTTCCTTGCCGTCCATTGTATTGTTGTTGTTGTTGCTTGCTTTTGTGTGACTTAGTATTCCGCATTGCGCATAGGGTTGTGCTTGAACTAGGGACGGTCCCTAGGCATCACAGGGCTGGTTGAGAGCGAAAAATTCCTTAGGGAAAACCTCTCTCAATTGACCCCGTGACAGTTGGTATCAGAGCCTCGGTGGAGGTGATTGATCTCGGTTGGTGAGATTGGTGTTAGAGACAACTCTCCGAACGTGACAATTGTGGCCAGAGACACATTCGGAGACGATGGCAACAAGAGCAAGCAGGCGAACTAAGTGAGAGGGTTGCTCACTTAGAACAACAATTGGCAACAATGTCCTGTTCCGGCGAACAGCAGAGTCTTCAACATCGTCGGCGCGTATTGAAGGCTTGGAAAGGTTGGTGGCGTCGCCGGTGGCCGGGGAGGGGTCACAAGCAACCACGATGGCTTTGTGGGAAACGAGATTTGAAGAGCTTGAAGCATATGTGCGCTCGTGGTAGAGCAAACCACCGATATACTTGCGGATATTGCAATGGAGGTGAAGGTGCTTAAGCGAGCCGTGGGCGGATCCTCGGAGGGTGCCGTTACGGTGAAATCTCGAACCAAAATACGGAGCCAAAGAAATTCTCGGGAAGCGGAGCGCTAAGGAGCTTGAGAATTTTCTTTGGGACATGGAGCAAGTATTTTGCGAATGCGGCACGGAGGAGGGCAAGAAGGTTACCTTGACCTCGATGTATCTCGAGGAGATGCAAAGCTTTGGTGGCGAACCGAGTTGACAATGATGTAGCTGCTGGTCGACCAAAGATTGAGACGTGGAGGCGCGAAACGGGAATTGAAGGAGCAATTCCTACCCACGAATGCGGCATGGCAAGCGCGGGAGGCGTTACGCCGATTGAAAGAAAGGGACGGTTAGAGAATACGTGAAGGAATTCTCTTCCTTATCGCTTGATATTAAGAACATGTCCGAGGAGGACAAATTGTTCAATTTCACTTGGATTGCAAGGATGGGCGCGATCGGAGCTGCGACGGCAAGGCGTGAAGGACTTGCAGAGTGCAATTGCGGTGGCGGATAGTCGGTTGATTACAAAACCAGCGGTACTTCTTTTGAAGAGAAAGAAAAGAAGTACAAGGAGAAGGATCGAGCGGGTAGATCCAAGAAGGAGGAGGAGTCTTCTTCGAAAGATGATGCTAGTGCCAAAGCATCAAAAGGGAAGCGGGGCTGTTTCATATGTGACGGTCCTCATGTGGCAAAGGATTGCCCAAAAAGAGAGAAGCTGAATGCGATTGTGGTGGACGAACATGAGGTTCGAATGAACCCCTTGCGGTTGATCAACACGGTGCGGGTGCACAAAGCTGGAGCATCGGTGGGACCGATGTTCGTGGAGGCTCAAATCAATCACCGAGAGGGTGAAGGTGCTGATCGATACGGGGGCCACACATTCGATGATAGCTGTGAACCTAGCTCGGAAGCTTGGTTTGAAGCTTGCGGAGAGTGCAAGTATGGTGAAGGCAGTCAATTCCGAACCAAAGAAGGCCGCGGGGGTAGCTTTGGACGTGGATATTCGGATTGGTGCTTGGGATGGCAAGGTAAACCTGGTTGCTATTCCGTTGGATGATTTTGAGATCATTGCGGGAAATGATTTCTTGGTGGCGGGAGTGTCGCCGTGATTCCATCACTTCATGGCTTGCGATCATGGATGAGAAGAAGCCGTGCTTTGTTCCAAACGATGCGAGGCGGGGGCAAAGGCAATGCACCAAGGTTGGTGGCATTGCAAGTACGTGATCCGATGGAGGTATGTTGCTTCGGTGGGCAACAGCTTGGTGAACAGGCAGAGTTGGAGCGTTCGATGAGGGCATCGAACAATTCGGCGGGGGGATGTTTGTCACACCCCTAAAAGCGAGACCCGACAGGACTGGCTAGGCAGTCGGTAACCTAGTAAATGACCAAGTTCCGGAGGACTTGGGTGGTTCCGTGGAGGTTAGATGTTGGACTTTGGAGGGTTGCAGCATGGCCTACGGTGATATGTGTGTGTGCTTGTGGGACGCACAAAGGTGTCTAAGCGTGGGCTTAGGCACGGCGCATGGAGACGTCTAGGCGCGGGTCTAGACGTAGCGCATCGCCAAAAGCAGTACCAAGGTGAAACGCGGTCGTACCTTAGTGCGAGACGCATGGGCGTGGAGCACGGGTGCACGCGCGCGGGATGCGGCGCGGAGAGCGTAAGGCAAGCACGCAGCACGCAGCGCGGAGCGCGGCGTGCATGCGCGCAAGAACGCGGGCGAGCGCGTAGGACGCGTGAGCGCGCGCGATCGTGCGCGCATAGGCGCGCGCATTCGGACGGGCGAGCGCATGGTCGCATGCGGACAGACGCGCGCATACGGTTGAGCGCGGATGGATGCGGCACATGGGCGAGCGCGCGGGACGAGCGCGGGATTTTCCTTGGCACGGTACCTTGGCACGCCTTGGCACGGCGCCTTGGCAGACTTAGGTATTCTTTGGCAGAGTTAGGTACGATCCTTGGCACGGGCAAGGTTCGGACACATTTCCTCGGGCGCGATGGTGCCTTAGGCTTGAGAAAGACTTGGGCAAGGCGGACCTTGGCTTGAGTTGACGATTCTTGACCTGGGCGTTGACCCTGGTCAAAGTACGCTTGGTCTCACTTTGGGATGTTTTCTATTGGAG
>JBBNAF010000060.1:17500-25000 GCA_039657365.1 Stephania yunnanensis
TGCCAAGGATGTGCCAAGGCGTGGCGGTGCCAAGGCGTGCCAAGGCGGTGCCAAGCGGTGCGGTGCCAAGGCGTGCCAAGGCGTGCCAAGGGTGCCAAGGATGTGCCAAGGCGGTGCCAAGGATGTGCCAAGATGTGCAAGGCGATGTGCCAAGGCGGTGGCTGGTGCCAAGGCGTGCCAAGGCGTGCCAAGGCGCGTGCCAGATGTGCCAAGGCGGTGCCAAGATGTGCAAGTGCAAGGATGTGCCAAGCGGTGCCAAGGCGGTGTGCGTGCAAGGGATGTGCCTGTGCAAGGATGTGCCAAGGCGGTGCCAAGGATGTGCCAAGGCGGTGCAAGGATGTGCCAAGGCGGTGCCAAGGATGTGCCAAGGCGTGCGATGTGCAAGGCGGTGCCAAGGCGTGCCAAGCGCGTGCCAAGCAAGGCAAGGCGTGCAAGGCGATGTGCGCGGTGCCAGAGATGTGCATGTGCGCGTGCCAAGGCGTGCCAAGGCGTGCCAAGGCGTGCGCTGGCGCGTGCCAAGGCGTGCCAAGGCGTGTGCCAAGGCGGTGCCAAGGCGTGCGTGCCAAGGCGTGCCAAGGCGGTGCCAAGCATGTGCCAAAGGCGGTGCCAAGGCGCCTGCCTGGATGCGTGCAAGGATGTGCGATGTGGCGGTGCCAAGGATGTGCCAAGGCGGGCCAATGTGGCAAGGCGGTGCCAAGGCGCGTGCAAGTGCAAGGGTGCCAAGGCGTGCCAAGGCGTGCCAAGGGCGTGTGCAGGCGGTGGCGGTGCAAGTGCTGCGTGCCAAGCGTGTGCCGCGCTGGCGGTGCCAAGGATGTGCAAGGCGGTGCAAGGCGGTGCCAAGGCGTGCCAAGGATGTGCCAGATGTGCCAAGGATGTGCCAAGGATGTGCCAAGGATGTGCCAAGGCGGTGCCAAGGATGTGCCAAGGGCGGTGCCAAGGATGTGCCAGCGGTGGTGCCATGCAAGGATGTGCCAAGCGGTGCCAAGGATGTGCAAGGCGTGCAAGGATGTGCCAAAGTGCAAGGATGTGCAATGCGGTGCTGGCGTGCCAAGGCGGTGCCAAGGATGTGCAAGGTGGTGCAAGGCGTGCAAGGCGTGCAAGGCGGTGCAAGGCGGTGCCAAGGCGTGCCAAGGCGTGCTGCCAAGGCGGTGCCAAGGCGGTGCAAGGCGTGCCAAGGTGCCAAGGCGGTGCCAAGGCGTGTGCCAAGGATGTGCCAAGGATGTGCCAAGGATGTGCCAAGGATGTGCCAAGGCGGTGCCAAGGCGTGCCAAGGCGTGCCAAGGCGTGCCAAGGCGTGCAAGGCGTGCCAAGGCGTGCCAAGGCGTGCCAAGGCGGTGCGTGCCAAGGTGGTGCCAAGGCGTGGCAAGCGTGCCAAGGCGTGCCAAGGCGTGCCAAGGATGTGCCAAGGCGGTGTCAAGGCCGTGCCAAGGCTCGTTTGATGACCCAAAAATGATATCATCCCAATAGATTTGGACAATCTTGCCTCGTCAAAACTTTGCCAAAAACATCCAAGATTGCCCAAACCTTCACAAAGCATGCCTCGAAAATTCTAGCATGAACACGTATTCGTTCAACTTTCTTCATGTCTTGTGGCCTCTTTTCAATGATCACTTATCAAAGCTACATTGATCTACCTCAAGAATGTTACTCAAGGATGTTTCTTAACAAAATATATTTTTTTCCATATTTTTAAGTATTTTTCGGCATTTATCTTCTATTTTATTAATTAAAAAATAGTAAAAAATATTTTTTTGGTCGAATTTTTTTTTTACCACATGATAATTTTCTTCATTCAATAAGCTTTCCAATGATCACAACCTCATCCCTATATCATTTTTGTACAAAAAGTTATGGCCTAGTACGCTTGGTCTAAATTTGTGATGTTTCCCTTTGGAGGTGAGAGAACGGCTTAACATCTACTATAAGGGGGGTGGGTGTTGAGGCAGGGGGGTGGCAGGGTGATGCTACTAGCGCTCGCGCTTAGTATTTCCTTGCTATCAACCGCGACTTGGTGGCCGCTTGCATGCTTAGTAGTGATCGGATGGGAGCCCCCCTTGGCATGCGGCGCGCGGCGGCGAGGGTGGTCCGGCAGCTCCGGACAGCGTTTTTAGCGCTGTTCGCGCGGAGTGCTGGCCAGTCACGTTGGACCCTTTTCGGTGAAACGACCCTTTCGAGAAAATCCCCATTTCGGTGTCCGGTTTAGGTTTGGATAAATGTTCGAGCGATGCGATGATCCTTTGATCGGCTCATTTTCGATTTGTCACCTTGCCATGCATGACCAAGTCACGACCGGGTAGGTGGCAGCCATGGGCGGGTCGCATTTTGGGCATGAGCTGGCCAAGGGAAAACTTTGCTACGATTTATCTCGAACCTTTTCTAGACGCACGTAATGGGGGCACAAGAATGGGCGGGGCATTGCGATTGTCGGTGGAAACGCCCACGCTTGCAAGGTCTTGCTCTGTTTGTGTGTTGGGGCCCCGTCAAGAATTGTCCCATCGTTTGTGTCTTGCTAGGCGTACATTGGCGTAGAAGCTATGTTAGATTCCTTGACAAGTTCAATCTTGGGTTGCGATCAAGGCCATGTAGGGCCACGTCACTATTGGGTGGCGGCTAATACATGACTCGGGTTTCAACTCGGGTGTTAGACTAGTGTGTGGGATTAATTGGCTTTTACAATATTTTTGTCTTTGCCGGATGCAAGCGTCGGGGCATTTTGTCGCATGAGATTTGATTGTTTCTTGCCTCGTTCATGCTTGAGTTGCGACTTGGGTATGGGTTTGGCAAGTCGTTGAAGTTGGCTTTTCGTGCTTTTCATTTTCATGCCCAGCGATCCTTTTAGGTATTTCTTTCGTTGCACACTCATAGTTCCTATGGAGTTGTGTTTTGGGTGACGAGGAATTGCTCAATTGCGAACGTCATGGCGTGTGAGTTGTAATGAGATTGTGTGTCTTGGGCTCTCCTCTAGTGTGGCGAACCATGCATGTGCAATCTCTTTTCATTTGTTGCTAATGTTAGATTCGACGTTAGCTTTGATTGTGGTTCTTGTATTATTTACATGTGATGTTGTAACGATAGTTGCCGATGTTGGTTCTCTTGCTTTCCCTTATGCTCCTTGTAGGGGTAAAGCGGATGATTGCAGCGGGTCATGTGCCTCCAACCTTAAATTGCTTGGTGCAATGAATTGTTGGTGCATTATGCTCGTTCGTGCTTGTGGGTGGGGAAGATGGAAAACGGTGTACAAGTGGCTTTGCCTCTTCTCATCGAGTTGTGTGCATTTAAAAAAGACAACTCGCGCTCTCAACATTGTTCCCTCTTTGCCCAAAGCAAGGGTGGACAATGCGGGGTGTCGTTAGTGTCGTCTAGGAATGCTACCTGGTTGATCCCGCCGTAGTCATATGCTTGTCTCAAAGATTAAGCCATGCATGTGTAAGTATGAACAAATTCAGATCGTGAAACTGCGAATGGCTCATTAAATCAGTTATAGTTTGTTTGATGGTATCTCGCTACTCGGATAACCGTAGTAATTCTAGAGCTAATACGTGCAACAAACCCCGACTTCGGAAGGGATGCATTTATTAGATAAAAGGTCAATGCGGGCTCGCCCGTTTTCCCGATGATTCATGATAACTCGACGGATCGCATGGCCTTTGTGCCGGCGACGCATCATTCAAATTTACGCCCTATCAACTTTCGATGGTAGGATAGGGGCCTACTGTCACACCCCTAAAAGCGAGACCCGACAGATCGGCTAGGCAGTCGGTAACCTAGTAAATGACCAAGTTCCGGAGGACTTGGGTGGTTCCGTGGAGGTTAGATGTTGGACTTTGGAGGGTTGCAGCATGGCCTACGGTGATATGTGTGTGTGCATGTGGGACGCACAAAGGTGTCTAAGCGTGGGCTTAGGCACGGCGCATGGAGACGTCTAGGCGCGGGTCTAGACGTAGCGCATCGCCAAAAGCAAGCACCAAGGTGAAACGCGGTCGTACCTTAGTGCGAGACGCATGGGCGTGGAGCACGGCACGCGCGCGGATGCGGCACGCAGAGCGCGAAGGCAAGCACGCAGCGCGAGCGCGGGCGTGCATGCGCGCAAGAACGCGGCGAGCGCGTAGGACGCGTGAGCGCGCGCGATCGTGCGCGCAGCGCGCGCATTCGGACGGCGAGCGCATGGTCGCATGCGGACAGACGCGCGCATACGGTTGAGCGCGGATGGATGCGGCACATGGGCGAGCGCGCGGGACGAGCGCGGGATTTTCCTTGGCACGGCACCTTGGCACGCCTTGGCACGGCGCCTTGCGCAGACTTAGGTATTCTTTGGCGAGTTAGGTACGATCCTTGGCACGGCAAGGTTCGACACATTTCCTCGGGCGCGATGGTGCCTTAGGCTTGAGAAAGACTTGGGCAAGGCGGACCTTGGCTTGAGTTGACAAATCTTGACCCGGGCGTTGACCCTGGTCAAAGTACGCTTGGTCTCACTTTGGGATGTTTTCTATTGGAGCGGAGGAAACGGCTTAACATCTACTATAAGGGGAGGTGGTCTCTCCTAGGGGTGGTGTGTGCACGGTAGCATGGTTTACCCTCGAGCATGCCTTGGGCATCATGCCAAGGTAAGTCCCTCGAGCCCATGCTCCGATCACCCCAGCCGGTGGGACTCGACGAGCCCCGGCTAGCACCGACGTGCCCGAACGGACCCAGCAAAGTTAAGCATTTCCCGTCCCGTAGAGAAGCATGAACCACGAGGCGTGGGGAGATCAAATGGCGAGTTATATGAGCAAGCAAGTAGTAGCGGTTACGAAAGGGCTCATTAACTACCTTGGTCATGGGCATGACCAAGGCAAGTCCGAGTTTGGTGGCCGGGACGATAATGGTGGTCGTTACAAGTGGTGGCGGTTACAAATGGGAGCAGCTTATGGTATTGCTCATTGATTACCTTGATCATGGGCGTGATCAAGGGGCCGTCCCGGAATGGTGGGCGGTTTCATCCTAGTGGCAAGAAGGAGGGCGGACAGTTTGGTAATCGCCGCGCACATTAAGGGGGTGGTGTTTAATGTAGGCTTAATTGGTGTTGTAATCGCCGTCCGTCTGGTCTGGGCTATAAAGCCGAGGCAGGGATGCTTGAGGGGGCATCCAATCGGAGAATAATCTAGGCATCCAGAGGGATCAATAGAGCATCCGAGAGGGATCGGTGTAGTACGAAAATGCATATGGTTGCATGAGTAGATGCACAAAGTGTACCGAGGGTTGTAATTCCATAGAGAGCTAATAAACATTTCCTTGCCGTCCATTGTATTGTTGTTGTTGTTGCTTGCTGTGTGACTTAGTATTCGCATTGCGCATAGGGTTGTGCCGAACTAGGGACGGTCCCTAGGCATCACAGGCTGGTTGAGAGCGAAAAATTCCTTAGGGAAAACCTCTCTCAATTGACCCCGTGACAGCTTGGTATCGTAGAGCCTCGGTGGAGGTGATTGATCTCGGTTGGTGAGATTGGTGTTAGAGACAACTCTCCGAACGTGACAATTGTGGCCAGAGACACATTCGGAGACGATGGCAACAAGAGCAAGCAGGCGAACTAAGTGAGAGGGTTGCTCACTTAGAACAACAATTGGCAACAATGTCCTGCTCCGGCGAACAGCAGAGTCTTCAACATCGTCGGCGCGTATTGAAGGCTTGGAAAGGTTGGTGGCGTCGCCGGTGGCCAGGGAGGGGTCACAAGCAACCACGATGGCTTTGTGGGGAAACGAGATTTGAAGAGCTTGAAGCATATGTGCGCTCGTGGTAGAGCAAACCACCGATATACTTGCGGATATGGCAATGGAGGTGAAGGTGCTTAAGCGAGCCGTGGGCGGATCCCTGAGGGTGCCGTTACGGTGAAATCTCGAACCAAAATACGGAGCCAAAGAAATTCTCGGGAAGCGGAGCGCTAAGGAGCTTGAGAATTTTCTTTGGGACATGGAGCAAGATTTTGCGAATACGGCACGGAGGAGGGCAAGAAGGTTACCTTGACCTCGATGTATCTCGAGGGAGATGCAAAGCTTTGGTGGCGAACCGAGTTGACAATGATGTAGCCGCTGGTCGACCAAAGATTGAGACGGGAGGCGCGAAACGGGAATTGAAGGAGCAATTCCTACCCACGAATGCGGCATGGCAAGCGCGGGAGGCGTTACGCCGTTGAAGCAGAAAGGACGGTTAGAGAATACGTGAAGGAATTCTCTTCCTTATCGCTTGATATTAAGAACATGTCCGAGGAGGACAAATTGTTCAATTTCACTACCGGATTGCAAGGATGGGCGCATCGGAGTCGCGACGGCAAGGCGTGAAGGACTTGCAGAGTGCAATTGCGGTGGCGGATAGTCCGGTTGATTACAAAACCAGCGGTACTTCTTTTGAAGAGAAAGAAAAGAAGTACAAGGAGAAGGATCGAGCGGGTAGATCCAAGAAGGAGGAGGAGTCTTCTTCGAAAGATGATGCTAGTGCCAAAGCATCAAAAGGGAAGCGGGGCTGTTTCATATGTGACGGTCCTCATGTGGCAAAGGATTGCCCAAAAAGAGAGAAGCGAATGCGATTGTGGTGGACGAACATGAGGTTCGAATGAACCCCTTGCGCTTGATCAACACGGTGTGTGCACAAAGCTGGAGCATCGTGGGACTGATGTTCGTGGAGGCTCAAATCAATCACCAGAGGGTGAAGGTGCTGATCGATACGGGGGCCACACATTCGATGATAGCTGTGAACCTAGCTCGGAAGCTTGGTTTGAAGCTTGCGGAGAGTGCAAGTATGGTGAAGGCAGTCAATTCCGAACCAAAGAAGGCCGCGGGGGTAGCTTTGGACGTGGATATTCGGATTGGTGCTTGGGATGGCAAGGTAAACCTGGTTGCTATTCCGTTGGATGATTTTGAGATCATTGCGGGAAATGATTTCTTGGTGGCCGGGAGTGTCGCCGTGATTCCATCACTTCATGGCTTGCTGATCATGGATGAGAAGAAGCCGTGCTTTGTTCCAGCGATGCGAGGCAGGGGCAAAGGCAATGCACCAAGGTTGGTGGCATTGCAAGTACGTGATCCGATGGAGGTATGTTGCTTCGGTGGGCAATGCTTGGTGAACAGCAGAGTTGGAGCGTTCGATGAGGGCATCGAACAATTCGGCGGGGGATGTTTGTCACACCCCTAAAAGCGAGACCCGACAGATCGGCTAGGCAATCAGAACCTAGTAAATGACCAAGTTCCGGAGGACTTGGGTGGTTCCGTGGAGGTTAGATGTTGGACTTTGGAGGGTTGCAAAGATGGCCTACGGTGATATGTGTGTGTGCATGTGGGACGCACAAAGGTGTCTAAGCGTGGGCTTAGGCACGGCGCATGGAGACGTCTAGGCGCGGGTCTAGACGTAGCGCATCGCCAAAAGCAAGCACAAGGTGAAACGCGGTCGTACCTTAGTGCGAGACGCATGGGCGTGGAGCACGGCACGCGCGCGGATGCGGCACGCAGAGCGCAGAAGGCAAGCACGCAG
>JBBNAF010000060.1:32500-35000 GCA_039657365.1 Stephania yunnanensis
CGCCAAGGATGTGCCAAGGATGTGCAAGGATGTGCCAAGGCGTGTGCCAATGTGCAAGGATGTGCCAAGGATGTGCCAAGGATGTGCCAAGGATGTGCCAAGCGGTGCCAAGGCGTGCCAAGGATGTGTGCTGGCGTGCCAAGGATGTGCCAATGTGCGCGTGCCAGGATGAGGGTGCCAAGGATGTGCCAAGGATGTGCCAAGGCCGTGCGCAAGGGTGTGCCAAGGTCGTGCCAAGGTGCGCGCGTTGCAAGGATGATGTGCCAAGCGCGTGCAAGGATGTGCCAAGGCGGCTGCTGGCAAGGATGTGCCAAGGCGCGCGATGTGCCAAGGTGTGGCGCTGGTGCAAGGCGCGTGCAAGGGCTGGCGTGCTGCTGCGTGCTGGCGTGCGTGCCAAGGCGGTGCTGTGCGTGCAAGGATGCCAAGGCGTGTGCCAAGGATGTGCCTGGCGCGCTGGTGCCAAGGCGTGCCAAGCGTGTGCGGTGCGCGTGCAAGGCGGTGCAAGGCGCGTGCCAAGGTGCGCTGGTGCCAAGGCGTGCTGGCGTGCTGTGCGTGTGCATGGCAAGGGTGGCAAGGCGCGTGCTGCGTGCAAGGTGGTGCAAGGATGTGCCAAGGCGCGTGCCAAGTGCGGTGCAAGGATGTGCCTAGGCGGTGCCAAGGATGTGCCAAGGCCGTGCCAAGGATGTGTGCATGCGCGCGCAAGGATGTGCCAGGATGTGGCAAGGCTGCGATGTGCCAAGGTGCCGTGTGCCAAGGATGTGCCAAGGTCGTGCCAAGTGTGTGCTGCGCGTGCGCTGGCGGTGCCAAGGCGGTGCCAAGGCGGTGCCAAGGGTGCCAAGGTGCGCGTGCAAGGCATGTGCAAGCGTGCGCGCAAGGCGTGCGGCGCGTGGGTGCATGCGGTGCTGTGCCAAGGCGCTGCTGCGCTGGCGCTGGCGTGCTGGCCAAGGTGCTGCGTGCTGCATGTGAAGCCGTGCTGGCGTGCAAGGATGTGCCAAGGATGTGCAAAGGTGTGCCTGGCGATGTGCCAAGGATGTGCAAGGGCGTGCTGCCGCTGCGTGCAAGGTGTGCGCTGCGCGTGCTGCGTGCTGCGTGCAAGGCGTGCTGGCGGTGCAAGGGCGTGCTGTGCGCAAGGGTGCTGTGTGTGCAAGTGCGGTGCAAGGCGCGTGGTGCTGCGCGTGGTGCGCGTGCGGTGCTGCGGTGGCTGCGGTGCCAAGGCGGTGCAAGTCGTGCCAAGGATGTGCCTAGGATGTGCCAAGGATGTGCCAAGGATGTGCGGTGCCAAGGATGTGCCAAGGCGCGCTAAATGGATGTGCCATGTGCGGCGCGTTAAGGATGTGCCAAGTGCAAGGTGCCAAGGATGTGCCAAGGATGTGCCAAGGATGTGCGGTGCCGATGTGCTGATGTGCCAAGGCTGCGTGGCGGTGCAAGGCTGTGCATGTGCTGGCGGTGCAAGGCGATGTGCCAAGGATGTGCTGGTGCGGCGCGCCAAGCGTGCAAGGCGTGCGCGTGCTAAGGGCGCAAGGGCGTGCTGGCGTTGTTGCAAGGCGCAAGGCGCGTGCAAGGCGTGCAAGGGCGCAAGGTCGTGCAAGTGGTTGCGTGCAAGCGTGTGCAAGGATGTGCCAAGGGCGGTGCCAAGGATGTGCCAAGGATGTGCCAAGGATGTGCCAAGGCGGTGCCAAGGCGTGCAAGGTCGTGCCAAGGCGGTGCCAAGGCGTGCAAGGCAAGGGCGTGCCAAGGCGGTGCCAAGGTCGTGCAAGGCGCGTGCAAGGCGGTGCTGGCAAGGGCGTGCAAGGCGTGCCAAGGCGTGCCAAGGCGGTGCCAAGGATGTGCCAAGGCGGTGTCAAGGCCGTGCCAAGGCTCGTTTGATGACCCAAAAATGATATCATCCCAATAGATTTGGACAATCTTGCCTCGTCAAAACTTTGCCAAAAACATCCAAGATTGCCCAAACCTTCACAAAGCATGCCTCGAAAATTCTAGCATGAACACGTATTCGTTCAACTTTTTTCATGTCTTGTGGCCTCTTTTCAATGATCACTTATCAAAGCTACATTGATCTACCTCAAGAATGTTACTCAAGGATGTTTCTTAACAAAATATATTTTTTTCCATATTTTTAAGTATTTTTCGGCATTTATCTTCTATTTTATTAATTAAAAAATAGTAAAAAATATTTTTTTTGGTCGAATTTTTTTTTTTACCACATGATAATTTTCTTCATTCAATAAGCTTTCCAATGATCACAACCTCATCCCTATATCATTTTTGTACAAAAAGTTATGGCCTAGTACGCTTGGTCTAAATTTGTGATGTTTCCCTTTCGAGGTGAGAGAACGGCTTAACATCTACTATAAGGGGGGTGGGTGTTGAGGCAGGGGGGTGGCAGGGTGATGCTACTAGCGCTCGCGCTTAGTATTTCCTTGCTATCAACCGCGACTTGGTGGCCGCTTGCATGCTTAGTAGTGATCGGATGGGAGCCCCCTGGCATGCGGCGGCGCGG
>JBBNAF010000060.1:42500-45000 GCA_039657365.1 Stephania yunnanensis
TGTGCCAAGGATGTGCCAAGGCGTGCCAAGTGCCGCGCGCGTGCAAGGATGTGCCTGGCGGTGCCAAGGATGTGCGGTGCCGCGCGCTGCGATGTGCCAATGTGCGCGTGCAAGGCGTGCCAAGGTCGCGCGCGTGCGCGCGCGTGCTGGGGCGGTGCTGCGCGCTGCTGGTTGGCGCGTGCTGCAAGGCGGTGCAAGGCGGTGCTGCTGCTGTGCAGGCGTGCAAGGCGTGCAAGGATGTGCCAAGGATGTGCCAAGGCGGTGATGTGCAAGGATGTGCCAAGGCGTGCATGTGGCGGATGCAAGCTGGCGTGGCCAAGGCGTGCAAGGCGTGCAAGGTGCGTGCTGGCAAGGTGCCAAGGATGTGCCAAGGATATGTGCCAAGGATGTGCCAAGGTGCCAAGGATGTGCTAGGCGTGCCGTGCCAAGGATGTGCCAAGGCGGTGCCAAGGATGTGCCAAGGTCGCGCCAAGGATGTGCCAAGGCGGTGCCAAGGATGTGCCATGCCGCGTGCCAAGGATGTGCCAAGGTCGCGTGCAAGCGCTGCGCAAGGCGTGCAAGGGTGCTGCTGGTGCTGTGCTGGCGTGTGCAAGGCGTGCTGGTGGCGCGCCAAGGCTGCGCTGCGTGCTGCGCGTGCGCTGCGCGCTGCGTGCTGATGCTGCTGCATGTGCCAAGGATGTGCCAAGGCGGTGCCAAGGATGCCAAGGCATGCGTGCCAAGGATGTGCCAAGGCGTGCCAAGGCGTGCCAAGGCGTGCCAAGGCGTGCCAAGGCGATGTGCTGGCGTGTGCTGCGGTGCGCGTGCGTGCCAAGGATGTGCAAGGTGTGCTGGCGATGTGCCAAGGCGGTGCAGGCGATGCCAAGGCTGCAAGTGCCAAGGCGTGCAAGGATGTGCAAGGCGATGTGCAAGGCGTGCCAAGGATGTGCCAAGGAGTGCAAGGCGGTGCAAGGATGCCAAGGCTGCGTGCTGGCAAGGATGTGCCAAGGATGTGCCAAGGATGTGCAAGGATGCCAAGGCGTGCGTGTGCGGTGTGCAAGGATGTGCAAGGCGCGCTGATGCGTGCCAAGGCGCGTGCAAGGCGTGCCAAGGCGCGCGTGCGCGATGTGCTGTGTGCAAGGGTGTGCAAGGCTGTGCAAGGATGTGCGCGTGCGCGTGGTGTGCTGCGCGTGTGCGCGTGTGCAAGGTGTGCGCGTGCAAGTGCTGTGCGGTGCTGCAAGGATGTGCTGTGCTGGCGATGTGCAAGGTGTGCTGGTGCTGCTGCTGCAAGGCGTGCTGTTGCGCGCGTGTGCAAGGCTGTGCTGCGCGATGTGCTGGTGTGCAAGGCGTGCTGCTGCGCGTGCAAGGCGTGTGCGCAAGGTGCGCGCTGATGCTGCGCTGCCAAGGCTGTGCCTGCGTGTGCTGCGCGTGTGCTGCAAGGTGTGCAAGGCGTGCAAGGTGTGCAAGGCGTGCTGGTGCCAAGGCTGCGGTGCAAGGCGGTGCGCGCGTGCGCGTGCTGTGCGTGCTGCGTGTGCGTGCGCGCGCTGCGTATGCGTGGCGCTGCGTGCCAAGGTGCTGTGCGTGTGCTGTGTGCAAGCGATGTGCAAGGATGTGCCATGCGGTGCTGCCAAGGATGTGCCAAGTCGTGCCAAGGATGTGCCAAGGATGTGCCAAGGATGTGCTCAGGTGTGCGATGTGGATGTGCCAAGGCCGTGCCAAGGATGTGCCAAGGCCGTGTGCCAAGGATGTGCCAAGGGCTGCAAGGATGTGATGTGCCAAGGTGTGTGCCGTGCTGGCGCGCTGCTGCTGCGCTGGCAAGGCTGTGCAAGGCGATGTGCCAAGGTGCGCTGGTGCAAGGCGCGTCGCGCTGCAAGGCGGTGCAAGCTGGCGCGCTAAGGCGTGCTGTGCGTGCAAGGCGTGCGCAAGGCGTGCAAGGTGCGTGCCAAGGCAAGGTGCCAAGGCGTGCAAGGCGTGATGTGTGAAGGCTGCAAGGATGTGCCAAGGCGCGTGCTGTGATGTGCAAGGATGTGCAAGGATGTGCAAGGTGCAAGTGCCAAGGCGTGCAAGGCGTGCCAAGGCGTGCCAAGGGCCGTGCAAGGGCGTGCTGGCGTGCCAAGGGCGTGCCAAGGTGCGTGCTGCGTGCAAGGCGTGCCAAGGCGTGCAAGGCGTGCAAGGCGTGCCAAGGCGTGCCAAGGAAGGTGCCAAGGATGTGCCAAGGCGGTGTCAAGGCCGTGCCAAGGCTCGTTTGATGACCCAAAAATGATATCATCCCAATAGATTTGGACAATCTTGCCTCGTCAAAACTTTGCCAAAAACATCCAAGATTGCCCAAACCTTCACAAAGCATGCCTCGAAAATTCTAGCATGAACACGTATTCGCTCAACTTTTTCATGTCTTGTGGCCTCTTTTCAATGATCACTTATCAAAGCTACATTGATCTACCTCAAGAATGTTACTCAAGGATGTTTCTTAACAAAATATATTTTTTTCCATATTTTTAAGTATTTTTCGGCATTTATCTTC
>JBBNAF010000060.1:52500-55000 GCA_039657365.1 Stephania yunnanensis
TGCAAGGTGCGTGCAAGGCGTGTGCCAAGGATGTGCCAAGGCGGTGCCAAGGATGTGCCAATGTGCCAAGGATGTGCCAAGGATGTGCCAAGGATGTGTGCAATGCGTGCCAAGGATGTGCCAAGGCGTGCCAAGGATGTGCCAGGCGATGTGCTGCAAGGATGTGCAAGGCAATGTGCGATGTGCAAGGCGGTGCAAGTGCCAAGGGCCGTGCCAAGGATGTGCCAAGGTCGTGCTGCAAGGTGTGCAAGGCAAGGTGCCAAGGCGATGTGCCAAGGATGTGCCAAGGCTGTGGTGATGCAAGGATGTGCCAAGGATGTGCCAAGGCTGTGCCAAGGATGTGCCAAGGCGTGCCAAGGTGTGCTGCAAGGATGTGCAAGGATGTGCCAAGGATGTGCCAAGCGATGTGCCAAGCGGTGCGCGTGCAAGGGCGTGCGCTGCGTGCTGCTGCGCGTGCGCAAGCGCGCGCGTGCGCAAGGCGCGTGCTGCTGCGTGCTGGCGCTGCGCTGCGCTGGTGTGCTGCGTGCTGCCAAGTGCGTGCGCTGGCGTGCTGCAAGGCGTGCTGGCGTGTGCTGGCAAGGATGTGCCAAGGCGGTGCCAAGGATGTGTGCAAGGCGGATGTGCAAGGCGCAAGGATGTGCTGCGATGTGCCAAGGCGTGCAAGGCGTGCAAGGCGTGCAAGGGCGTGCCAAGGATGTGCCAAGGATGTGCAGGGATGTGCCAGGATGTGCCAAGGATGTGATGTGCCAAGGATGTGCCAAGGCGTGCGATGATGTGCCTTGGCGTGCAAGGATGTGCCAAGGCGTGCTGCTGATGTGCCAAGGCGTGTGCAAGCGATGTGCCAAGGCGTGCAAGGATGTGCCAAGGCGCGCGCGTGGCGTGCGGTGTGGTGCTGCGTGTGCAAGGCGTGCGTGCAAGGCGTGCAAGGCGTGCAAGGTGTGCTGGGCGTGCAAGGCGTGCAAGGCGTGCAAGGCGTGCGTGTGCTGGCGGTGCAAGGCTGTGTGCGCTGTGTGCGCGTGCTGGTGCAATGTGCCAAGGCGTGCTGCAAGGCGCTGTGCGCTGATGCGTGCCGTGCTGGCGTGCGGTGCTGTGCGTGCTGGTGCAAGGCGTGCCAAGGTGTGCTGCGATGTGCAAGGCGTGTGGCAAGGCGTGCGCTGTGCTGCTGCAATGTGCTGCTGATGTGCTGTGGCGATGTGCTGTGCGGTGCCAAGGATGTGGATGTGCCAAGGCGATGTGCCAAGGATGTGCAAGGGTGCAAGGATGTGCCAAGGCGTGTGCAAGGCGTGCATGTGCCAAGCGCGTGCGCTGGCGTGTGCAAGGCGTGCAAGGCGTGCTGCAAGGTGTGCAAGGCGGTGCCAAGGATGCTGCGTGTGCCAAGGCGTGCGCTGCGTGTGCTGCGGCGCAAGGATGCGCTGCAAGGGTGCTGGCTGATGTGCAAGCGGTGCAAGGCTGCGCGATGTGCAAGGCGCGTGCCGTGCGTGCGTGCTGCGCTGCGTGCTGCGCGCTGTGCAAGGCGCGTGCTGGCGCTGCGTGCGGTGCGTGCAAGGCGTGCGGTGCAAGGCGTGCTGCATGCTGTGCGTGTGCGTGCAATGGTGCTGTGCTGCTGCGTGCTGCAAGGCGTGCAAGGTGTGCTGTGTGTGCGCTGTGCCTGGCGATGTGCGCTGGTGCTGTGCTGCTGTGCTGTGCTGCGCTGTGCCAAGGCGTGCTGCTGCGCGCGCGTGCTGTGCGCTGTGCGCGTGCGCGTGCATGTGCCAAGGCGTGCGTGCTGTGCGCGCGCTGTGCGCGCGCTGGCGTGTGTGCAGGCTGTGGTGCTGGTGTGTGATGTGCTGGATGTGGTGGTGCAAGGATGTGCCAAGTCGTGCCAAGGATGTGCCTAGGATGTGCCAAGGATGTGCCAAGGCGTGCCAAGGATGTGCCAAGGCCGTGCCAAGGATGTGCCAAGGATGTGCCAAGGATGTGCCAGGCGGTGCCAAGGATGTGCCAAGGTGTGCAAGGATGTGCAAGGCGTGCGCGTGCGCTGCTGCAAGGTGCGCTGCTGCAAGGTGCAAGCGATGTGCCAAGGCGCGTGCGCGCGCTGCAAGGGCGCGGCGGCGCGGCGTGCTGGGCGTTGCTAGGCGGTGCAAGGCGTGCGCAAGGCGTGCCAAGGCGTGCAAGGCTGCGTGTGCGTGGCGTGCTGCGCTGCTGCGGTGCCAAGGATGTGCTGCAAGGCTGTGCAAGGATGTGCAAGGATGTGCCAAGGATGTGCCAAGGATGTGCCAAGGCGTGCCAAGGTCGCTGCCAAGGTGCGTGCAAGGCGTGCAAGGCGCGTGCTGTGGCGTGCGTGCAAGCGTGCAAGGCGTGCAAGGCGGTGCATGTGCAAGGGCGTGCAAGGCGTGCAAGGCGGCAAGTGCAAGGTGCCAAGGATGTGCCAAGATGCGGTGTCAAGGCCGTGCCAAGGCTCGTTTGATGACCCAAAAATGATATCATCCCAATAGATTTGGACAATCTTGCCTCGTCAAAA
>JBBNAF010000060.1:62500-67500 GCA_039657365.1 Stephania yunnanensis
CCGCCACGATCCACCGAGATTCAGCCCTTTGTCGCATCGATTCGACCCTCCCCTTCATCATTCGCATGCCCCGTCACTTCAAAATAAGGGTTCCAGCCAAGGAACTCATGAGGTCGGTATGCCCTCGAAAACCGGATGCAAGTCACCTTCATCGGGCGTGCCAAGGCCTTCCCCTTCATCATTCCCAAGGATGTGCCAAGGCCGTGCCAAGGATGTGCCAAGGCCGTGCCAAGGATGTGCCAAGGTCGTGCAAGGCAAGTGCGGTGCCAAGGATGTGCCTAGGCGGTGCCAAGGATGTGCCAAGGCGGTGCCAAGGATGTGCCAAGGATGTGCCTAGTGCGGTGCTGCAAGGATGTGCCAAGGCCGTGCCAAGGATGTGCCAAGGCGGTGCCAAGGATGTGCCAAGGCTGGTGCCAAGGATGTGCAAGGCGGTGCCAAGGCGTGCCAAGGCCGTGCCAAGGATGTGCCAAGGTCGTGCCAAGGCGGTGCAAGGATGTGCTAGGTGTGCAAGGATGTGCCATGCAAGGTGCCAAGGATGTGCCAAGGCGTGCCAAGGATGTGCCAAGGCGTGCCAAGGATGTGCCAAGGCCGTGCAAGGATGTGCCTGGCATGTGCGGTGCCAAGGATGTGCCAAGGCGGTGCCAAGGATGTGCCAATGCGTGCCGCGTGCGTGCGTCGCGTGCAAGGCGCGTGCTGCAGCGCGCGCGCGCAAGGCTGGCGTGCGCGTGTGGCTGTGCAAGGGCGCGTTGCTGCCAAGGTGCAAGGCGCGTGCAAGGCGGTGCCAAGGCGTGCAAGGCGTGCTGCTGCAAGGCGTGCCAAGGCGTGCCAAGGATGTGCCAAGGATGTGCCAAGGCGTGCGCGCGTGCCAAGGCGTGCAAGCGATGTGCTGGCAATGTGCCAAGGTGTGGTGCCAAGGCGTGCAAGGCGTGTGCAAGGCGATGTGCCAAGGATGTGCCAAGGATATGCCAGGATGTGCCAAGGATGTGCCTCAGGATGTGCCTAGGTGTGCCGTGCCGTGTGCAAGGATGTGCCTTGGATGTGGTGCCAAGGATGTGCCAAGGCGTGCCAAGGATGTGCCAAGGCGCCAAGGATGGCAAGGATGTGCCGTGCCGTGCCAAGGGATGTGCCAAGGCGTGCCAAGGCGTGGTGCGCTGCGCTGCAAGGCGCGTGCGTGCTGTGGCGTGCGCTGCGTGTGCGCGGTGCGGTGCTGCGTGCCAAGCTGCGGTGCAAGGCGTGCCAAGGCGTGCAAGGGTGCCAAGGCAAGGTGCCAAGGATGTGCCAAGGATGTGTGTGCGCGCATGTGCCAAGTGCGTGCCAAGGCGTGCAAGGCGTGCGTGTGCAAGGCGTGCTGGTGCGTGCTGCATGGTGCTGTGCAAGGTGCGTGCCAAGGCGTGCAAGGCGGTGGCGGTGCAAGGCATGTGCAAGGATGTGCCAAGGCGGTGCAAGGATGTGCCAAGGCGGTGCCAAGGATGTGCCAAGGCGTGCAAGGATGTGCCAAGGATGTGCCAAGGTGTGCCAGGCGGTGCGATGTGCCAAGGATGTGCAAGGATGTGCCAAGGCGTGGCTGTGCTGCGCTGTGCCAAGGCGGTGCTGGCGTGCAAGGCGGTGCAAGGATGTGCAAGGCGGTGCTGTGCAAGGCGTGCAAGGCGCGTGCGGCGTGCGCAAGGGCGATGTGCTGCGTGCCAAGGCGTAAGGCGTGCAAGGCGTGGCAAGGCGGTGCTGCTGCTGGTGCGTGCAAGGCTGCAAGGCGGTGCTGCTGGTGGTGCCAAGGTGCTGCTGTGCGTGCTGCCGGTGTGGGATGTGCTGGCGATGTGCTGATGTGCAAGGCGTGCCATGGTGTGTGGTGCAAGGGCTGGCGCGTGCTGGCGCGGTGCGTGGCTGCTGCGTGCGCGCAAGTGCGTGCGCAAGGCGTGCAAGGCGTGCTGGCGCTGTGCTGTGCTGGCGTGCAAGGCGTGCGTGCGCGGCTGCTGCGCGGTGCTGCGGTGTGCAAGCGCGTGTGCAAGTGCGCTGTGCAAGGCGTGCAAGGATGCCAAGCGGTGCCAAGTCGTGCCAAGGATGTGCCAGGATGTGCCAAGGATGTGCCAGGCGTGCCAAGGATGTGCCAAGGCCGTGCAAGGATGTGCCAAGCTGGCGGTGCCAAGGATGTGCTAGGCGGTGCCAAGGATGTGCCAAGGCGTGCCAAGGATGTGCCAAGGCGCGCTGCTGCTGCGCTGTGCAAGGCGGTGCCAAGGCTGGTGCAAGGCTGCTGCGTGCTGCGTGCGCGCGCGCGTCGCGCGCGCATGGGGCGCTAAGGCTGGTGCTAATGCGCGCTGCAAGGCGTGCTGCTGGCGTGCTGGCGCTAAGGCTGCAAGGCGCAAGGCGTGCGCGCGTGCAAGGCGCTGCTGGCGGTGCCAAGGATGTGCAAGGATGGTGTGCAAGGCTGTGCAAGGATGTGCCAAGGTGCCAAGGGCGTGCAAGGGCGTGCAAGCGCGTGCGTGCCAAGGCGTGCAAGGCGTGCCAAGGGCGTGCAAGGCGGTGCGCAAGGCGCGCTGCCGGCTGGTGCAAGGCGTGCAAGGCGTGCAAGGCGTGCAAGGCGTGCAAGGCAAGGTGCCAAGGATGTGCCAAGGCGGTGTCAAGGCCGTGCCAAGGCTCGTTTGATGACCCAAAAATGATATCATCCCAATAGATTTGGACAATCTTGCCTCGTCAAAACTTTGCCAAAAACATCCAAGATTGCCCAAACCTTCACAAAGCATGCCTCGAAAATTCTAGCATGAACACGTATTCGCTCAACTTTTTTCATGTCTTGTGGCCTCTTTTCAATGATCACTTATCAAAGCTACATTGATCTACCTCAAGAATGTTACTCAAGGATGTTTCTTAACAAAATATATTTTTTTCCATATTTTTAAGTATTTTTCGGCATTTATCTTCTATTTTATTAATTAAAAAATAGTAAAAAATATTTTTTTTGGTCGAATTTTTTTTTTTACCACATGATAATTTTCTTCATTCAATAAGCTTTCCAATGATCACAACCTCATCCCTATATCATTTTTGTACAAAAAGTTATGGCCTAGTACGCTTGGTCTAAATTTGTGATGTTTCCCTTTGGAGGTGAGAGAACGGCTTAACATCTACTATAAGGGGGGTGGGTGTTGAGGCAGGGGGGGGTGGCAGTGGTGATGCTACTAGCGCTCGCGCTTAGTATTTCCTTGCTATCAACCGCGACTTGGTGGCCGCTTGCATGCTTAGTAGTGATCGGATGGGAGCCCCCTGGCATGCGGCGCGCGGCGGCGAGGGTGGTCCGGCAGCTCCGGACAGCGTTTTTAGCGCTGTTCGCGCGGAGTGCTGGCCAGTCACGTTGGACCCTTTCGGTGAAACGACCCTTTCGAGAAAATCCCCATTTCGGTGTCCGGCTTAGGTTTGGATAAATGTTCGAGCGATGCGATGATCCTTTGATCGGCTCATTTTCGATTTGTCACCTTGCCATGCATGACCAAGTCACGACCGGTAGGTGGCAGCCATGGGCGGGTCGCATTTTGGGCATGAGCTGGCCAAGGGAAAACTTTGCTACGATTTATCTCGAACCTTTTCTAGACGCACGTAATGGGGGCACAAGAATGGGCGGGGCATTGCGATTGTCTGGTGGAAACGCCCACGCTTGCAAGGTCTTGCTCGTTTGTGTGTGGGGCCCCGTCAAGAATTGTCCCATCGTTTGTGTCTTGCTAGGCGTACATTGGCGTAGTAAGCTATGTTAGATTCCTTGACAAGTTCAATCTTGGGTTGCGATCAAAGCCATGTAGGGCCACGTCACTATTGGGTGGCGGCTAATACATGACTCGGGTTTCAACTCGGGTGTTAGACTAGTGTGTGGGATTAATTGGCTTTTACAATATTTTTGTCTTTGCCGGATGCAAGCGTCGGGGCATTTTGTCGCATGAGATTTGATTGTTTCTTGCCTCGTTCATGCTTGAGTTGCGACTTGGGTATGGGTTTGGCAAGTCGTTGAAGTTGGCTTTTCGTGCTTTTCATTTTCATGCCCAACGATCCTTTTAGGTATTTCTTTCGTTGCACACTCATAGTTCCTATGGAGTTGTGTTTTGGGTGACGAGGAATTGCTCAATTGCGAACGTCATGGCGTGTGAGTTGTAATGAGATTGTGTGTCTGGGCTCTCCTCTAGTGTGGCGAACCATGCATGTGCAATCTCTTTTCATTTGTTGCTAATGTTAGATTCGACGTTAGCTTTGATTGTGGTTCTTGTATTATTTACATGTGATGTTGTAACGATAGTTGCCGATGTTGGTTCTCTTGCTTTCCCTTATGCTCCTTGTAGGGGTAAAGCGGATGATTGCAATGGTCATGTGCCTCCAACCTTAAATTGCTTGGTGCAATGAATTGTTGGTGCATTATGCTGCTCGTGCTTGTGGGTGGGGAAGATGGAAAACGGTGTACAAGTGGCTTTGCCTCTTCTCATCGAGTTGTGTGCATTTAAAAAAGACAATCGCGCTCAACATTGTTCCCTCTTTGCCCAGCAAGGGTGGACAATGCGGGGTGTCGTTAGTGTCGTCTAGGAATGCTACCCGGTTGATCCCGCCGTAGTCATATGCTTGTCTCAAAGATTAAGCCATGCATGTGTAAGTATGAACAAATTCAGATCGTGAAACCGCGAATGGCTCATTAAATCGCTTATAGTTTGTTTGATGGTATCTCGCTACTCTGATAACCGTAGTAATTCTAGAGCTAATAATACGTGCAACAAACCCCGACTTCGGAAGGGATGCATTTATTAGATAAAAGGTCAATGCGGGCTCGCCCGTTTTCCCGATGATTCATGATAACTCGACGGATCGCATGGCCTTTGTGCCGGCGACGCATCATTCAAATTTCTCGCCCTATCAACTTTCGATGGTAGGATAGGGGCCTACCATGGTGGTGACGGTGACTGAGAATTAGGGTTCGATTCCGAGAGGAGCCCGAGAAACGGCTACCACATCCAAGGAAGGCAAGCAGCGCGCAA
>JBBNAF010000060.1:72500-75000 GCA_039657365.1 Stephania yunnanensis
CCCGTTGCTCGCTTGCCGACCCGCAAGCAGGGGCCTAGGCCCCCAAGGGCACGTGTCATTGGAAAAGCTCGCGCGTCGGATCGCCAGGCGGGCAGCCTTGAAGTGTTATTTTGAACGAGCGACGGTAGAATCCTTTGCGTGCACGACTTAAATACGCGACGGGTATTGTAAGTGGCAGAGTGGCCTTGCCGCCACGATCCACCGAGATTCAGCCCTTTGTCGCATCGATTCGAACCCTCCCCTTCATCATTCGCATGCCCCGTCACTTCAAAATAAGGGTTCCAGCCAAGGAATCGCGGAGGTCGGTATGCCCCTCGAAAACTGGATGCAAGTCACCTTCATCGGGGCGTGCCAAGGCCTTCCCCTTCATCATTCCCAAGGATGTGCCAAGGCCGTGCCAAGGATGTGCCAAGGCCGTGCCAAGGATGTGCCAAGGTCGTGCCAAGGCGGTGCCAAGGATGTGCCTAGGCGGTGCCAAGGATGTGCCAAGGCGGTGCCAAGGATGTGCCAAGGATGTGCCTAGGCGGTGCCAAGGATGTGCCAAGGCCGTGCCAAGGATGTGCCAAGGCGGTGCCAAGGATGTGCCAAGGATGTGCCAAGGATGTGCAAGGTGCAAGGCGGTGCCAAGGCGCGTGCCAAGGCCGTGCCAAATGTGCCAAGGTGTGCCAAGGTCGTGCCAAGGCGTGTGCGGTGCCAAGGATGTGCGTGCTAGGCGGTGCCAAGGATGTGCCAAGGCGGTGCAAGGAGGAGTGCCAAGGATGTGCCTAGTGCGATGTGCCAAGGATGTGCCAAGGCGTGCCAAGGATGTGCAAGGCAAGGATGTGCCAAGGATGTGCCAGGCGATGTGCCAAGGATGTGCCAAGGCGGTGCCAAGGCCGTGCCAAGGCGCGTGCCAAGGCGCGTGCGGCGGCGCGTGCATGGCTGCGCTGCTGCGTGTGCGCGCGTGGCGGTGCATGCGTGCTGCGCTGCGTGGCAAGGCTGTGCCAAGGCGTGCCAAGGCGTGCAAGGCGTGGCGATGTGCAAGGGTGGGATGGTGCCAAGGATGTGCCAAGGCGTGTGCCAAGGATGTGCCAAGGTGTGCAATGTGCGCGTGCCAAGGATGTGCCAAGGCGGTGCCAAGGCTGTGCCAAGGCGTGCCAAGGCGGTGCCAAGGATGTGCCAAGGATATGCCTAGGATGTGCAAGGATGTGCCTAGTGCGCTAGGCGGTGCCAAGGCCGTGCCAAGTGATGTGCCTTGGCGTGTGCCAAGGATGTGCCAAGCGCGCGTGCCAAGGATGTGCCTAGGCGGTGCCAAGGATGTGCCAAGGCGCGCGTGCCAAGGATGTGCCAAGGCGTGCTGCAAGGCGGTGCAAGGCGGTGCTGGGGTGCGGTGCCAAGGGGGGCGTGCAAGCGCGTGCAAGGCGCGTGGCGTGCTGCGTGCGCTGCAAGGCGGTGCGTGCTGGTGCCTGCTGCAAGGATGTGCCAAGGCGGTGCAAGGTGCTGTGCAAGCGCGTGCCAAGGATGTGCCATGGCGCGGTGCCAAGGATGTGCCAAGGCGCGTGCCAAGGCGTGCAAGGTGCGCGGCGTGTGCGTGCAAGGTGCCGGTGCTGGGTGCGTGGCAAGGTGCGGCAAGGGTGCTGGTGCGTGCGGTGCTGCGTGGTGCGTGCTGGCATGTGCGGTGCAAGGCGTGTGCCAAGGCGGTGCCAAGGATGTGCCAGATGCGATGTGCCAAGGATGTGCCAAGGTGCGTGCCAAGGATGTGCCAAGGCGCGTGTGCCAAGGATGTGCCGCAAGGCGCGCTGTGTGGCGCGGTGCCAAGGATGATGTGCTGGGTGCAAAGGCGGTGCCAAGGGCGTGCCAAGGCGTGCGTGGGGTGCCAAGGCGGTGCTGGCGTGTGCCAAGGCGGTGGTGCCGCGTGTGCGCGCTGCCGGTGCAAGGCGTGTGCGTGCTGCGTGCTGCGTGCGCGTGCTGCGTGCCAAGGCGTGCAAGGCGTGCAAGCGCTGTGCGCTAAGCTGCGTGCTGGCGTGCAAGGCGCGGTGCGGTGCCAAGGCTGCGCGATGTGCCAAGGCGTGCGATGTGATGCCAAGCGCTGTGCAAGGCGTGCGCAAGGTGTGCCGCGTGCTGGCGATGCGGTGTGCTGCGCGTGCGTGCAAGGCGTGCGCGCTGCCAAGGCGTGCAAGGTGCAAGTGCTGCAAGGTGCTGCGTGCGCTGTGCGGGTGCTGCTGCTGCTGCTGGTGCAAGGCTGCGTGCGCGCTGCGCGTGCGCGTGTGCTGCTGCTGCTGCTGGTGCCAAGTGCTGGTGCCAAGGCGGTGCCAAGTCGTGCCAAGGATGTGCCAGGATGTGCCAAGGATGTGCCAAGTGTGCCAAGGATGTGCCAAGGCCGTGCCAAGGATGTGCCAAGCCGGTGCCAAGTGCCAATGATGTGCTCAGGCGGTGCGGTGCCAAGGATGTGCCAAGGCGGTGCCAAGGATGTGTGCCAAGGGTGTGCTGGCGCGGTGCTGGTGCTGCGTGTGCATGCTGC
>JBBNAF010000060.1:82500-85000 GCA_039657365.1 Stephania yunnanensis
CGCTCTTCCTATCATTGTGAAGCAGTAACCACCAAGTGTTGGATTGTTCACCCACCAATAGGAACGTGAGTCGGGTTTAGACCGTCGTGAGACAAAGTTAGTTTTACCCTACCGATGATAGTGCCGCGATAGTAATTCAACCTAGTACGAGAGGAACCGTTGATTCACACAATTGGTCATCGCGCTTGGTTGAAAAGCCAGGGCGCGGCTACCGTGTGCAGGATTACGACCGAACGCCTCTAAGTCGGAATCCAGTGCTAGAAAGGCGGCGCATGCGCGCCCGTTGCTCGCTTGCCGACCCGCAAGAGGGCCTAGGCCCCCAAGGGCACGTGTCATTGGAAAAGCTCGCGCGTCGGATCGCCGCGCGGCAGCCTTGAAGTGTTATTTTGAACGAGCGACGGTAGAATCCTTTGCGCACGACTTAAATACGCGACGGGTATTGTAAGTGGCAGAGTGGCCTGCCGCCACGATCCACCGAGATTCAGCCCTTTGTCGCATCGATTCGACCCTCCCCTTCATCATTCGCATGCCCCGTCACTTCAAAATAAGGGTTCCAGCCAAGGAACTCATGAGGTCGGTATGCCCTCGAAAACTGGATGCAAGTCACCTTCATCGGGGCGTGCCAAGGCCTTCCCCTTCATCATTCCCAAGGATGTGCCAAGGCCGTGCCAAGGATGTGCCAAGGCCGTGCCAAGGATGTGCCAAGGTCGTGCCAAGGCGGTGCCAAGGATGTGCCTAGGCGGTGCCAAGGATGTGCCAAGGCGGTGCCAAGGATGTGCCAAGGATGTGCCAAGGGTGCCAAGGCCGTGCCAAGGATGTGCCAAGGCGTGCCAAGGATGTGCCAAGGATGTGCCAAGGATGTGCAAGGCGGTGCCAAGGATGTGCCAAGGCGTGTGCCAAGGCCGTGCAAGGCAAGGCGTGCCAAGGCGTGCCAAGGTGCCAAGGCGTGCCAAGGATGTGCCAAGGCGGTGCCAAGGATGTGCCAAGGATGTGCCAAGGATGTGCCAAGGATGTGCCAAGGCGTGCCAAGGTGCCAAGGCGTGCCAAGATGCCGTGCCAAGGATGTGCCAAGGATGTGCCAAGGCGGTGCCAAGGCGCGTGCCAAGGATGTGCCAAGGATGTGCCAAGGATGTGCCAAGGCGTGCCAAGGCGCGTGCAAGCGTGCCAAGGCGTGCCAAGGGTGCAAGGATGTGCGTGCAAGGATGTGCCAAGGCGTGCCAAGGGATGTGCCAAGGCGTGCCAAGGATGTGCGGTGCCAAGGATGTGCCAAGGGTGCCAAGGCGGTGCAAGGCGATGTGCGTGTGCTGCAAGGCGTGCAAGGATGTGCCAAGGCCGTGCAAGGATGTGCCAAGGATGTGCCAAGGCGTGCTGCGTGCAAGTGCAAGGCGTGCAAGGTGCAAGGTGTGCCAAGGCGGTGCAAGGTGCGTGCAAGGCGGTGCGTGCTGGATGTGCCAAGGGTGCCAAGGCAATGTGCCAAGGGCGTGCCAAGGCGTGCTGCAAGGCGTGTGCAAGGCGTGCCAAGGGCGTGCCAAGGGGTGCCAAGGATGTGCCAAGGATGTGCCAAGCGATGTGCCAAGGATGTGCAAGGCGTGCTGCTGCGATGTGCCAAGGCGTGCCAATGTGCGTGCAAGGTGCCAAGGTGCGTGCCAAGGCGTGCCAAGGCGTGCCAAGTGCGGTGCAAGGCGTGTGCAAGGCGCAAGGTGCCAAGGCTGCAAGGCAAGGTGTGCCAAGCGGTGCCAAGGTGTGCCAAGGGCGTGCCAAGGGCGTGTGCCAAGGATGTGCCAAGGATGTGCAAGGATGTGCCAAGGTGTGCAAGGGCGTGCCAAGGGCGTGCCAAGGATGTGCCAAGGCGTGCCAAGGATGTGTGCAAGGCGTGCTGGCGTGTGCCAAGGTGTGCCAAGGCGCGTGCCAAGGTGTGCAAGGCGGTGCAAGCGATGTGCCAAGGATGTGTGCGCGATGTGCCAAGGATGTGCCAAGGCCAAGGGTGCAAGGTGCCAAGGATGTGCCAAGGATGTGCCAAGGCGCGCTGGCGATGTGCCTGGCGCGTGCAAGTGCGGTGCAAGGCGATGTGCGCAAGGCGTGCAAGGATGTGCGTGTGCAAGGGTGCCAAGGCGGTGCGGCGGTGCCAAGGTGCTGCGTGCAAGGTGCAAGGGTGGCGTGCAAGGTGTGCTGGTGCAAGTGCAAGGCGGTGTGCAGGTGCTGTGCTGCGGCGTGCTGGCGCGTGCAAGGCATGCAAGGTGCAAGGATGCGTGCCAAGGATGTGCAAGGCGTGCAAGGATGGTGCCAAGGCGTGTGCCAAGGTGTGCCAAGGCGTGCCAAGGTGCGTGCTGCGCGTGCGGTGCGCTGGTGGTGGCGGTGCAAGGCTGTGCAAGCGTGCAAGGATGTGCAAGGCGTGTGCAAGGCGGTGCGGTGCGTGCTGGCGTGCGCGTGTGTGGCGGTGCAAGGCGGTGCAAGGATGTGCCAAGGCAAGGCGGTGCAAGGCGGTGCAAGGCGTGCAAGA
>JBBNAF010000060.1:105000-107500 GCA_039657365.1 Stephania yunnanensis
TGCAAGGCGTGCCAAGGCGGTGCCAAGGCGTGCCAAGGCGTGCGGTGCAAGGCGCGTGCAAGGGCAAGTGCGTGCCAAGGCGTGCTGGCGCGTGCCAAGGCGGTGCAAGGATGTGCCAAGGCGTGCTGATGTGCCAAGGATGTGCCTGTGTGCCAAGGATGTGCCAAGGATGTGCCAAGGATGTGGCAAGTGATGTGGGATGTGCCAAGGCGGTGCCAAGGCGGTGCCAAGGATGTGCCAAGCGTGAGGGCGGTGCCAAGGATGTGCCAATGTGCCAAGGTGCTGGGCCAAGGATGTGCCAAGGTGTGTGCCAAGGCGGTGCAAGGATGCAAGGCGCTGCCAAGGCGGTGCAAATGCTGCCAAGGCGGTGCCAAGGCGATGTGCCAAGCGATGTGCCAAGGTGCAAGGTGCCAAGGCGTGCCGTGCCGTGCAAGGCGCGTGCCAAGGGATGTGGTGCAAGGCGGTGCCAAGGCGTGCAAGGCGTGCTGCATGCGTGCAAGGCGTGCAAGGCGGTGCCAGCGCGGTGCAAGGTGCTGGGTGCAAGGCTGTGCCAAGGCGTGCAAGGGTGCAAAGGGTGCGTGCGCGTGTGCAAGGCGGTGCAAGGATGTGCCAAGGATGTGCCAAGGCGGTGCCAAGGATGTGCCAAGGATGTGCAAGGCGGTGCCGGGGCGTGCCAAGGCGCGTGCCATGTGCGTGCTGGCGGTGCTGCAAGCGGCGTGCGTGCGGTGCTGCGTGCTGGGTGGCTGGTGCAAGGCGTGTGGTGCAAGGCGGTGCCAAGGCGGTGCCAAGGCTGGTGGCGGTGCGGTGCAAGGCGGTGCCAAGGCGGTGCCAAGTCGTGCCAAGGATGTGCCTAGGATGTGCCAAGGATGTGCTCTGTGCGGTGCCAAGGATGTGCCAAGGCCGTGCCAAGGATGTGCCTGTGTGCCGGATGTGCCAAGGATGTGCCAAGGCGGTGCCAAGGATGTGCCAAGGCGGTGCCAAGGATGTGCCAAGGTCGTGCCAAGGCGGTGCGGTGCAAGGCGGTGCCAAGGCGGTGCCAAGGATGTGCCAAGGATGTGCCAAGGCCGTGCAAGGCGTGCAAGGCGCGTGCCAAGGCGGTGCCAAGGCGCGTGCCAAGGGCGTGCAAGGCGTGCGCGTGGCAAGGCGTGCCAAGGCGGTGCCAAGGTGCAAGGTGCCAAGGCGCGTGCAAGTGCGGTGCCAAGGATGTGCCAAGGGTGGTGCCAAGGTGCCAAGGATGTGCCAAGGATGTGCCAAGGCGGTGCCAAGCGTGCGTGCAAGGTCGTGCAAGGCGGTGCGCAAGGCGTGCCAAGGCGTGCCAAGGCGGTGCCAAGGTCGTGCGTGCAAGGCGGTGCCAAGGCGGTGCAAGTGGCGTGCGCAAGGCGCGAAGGCGTGCCAAGGCGGTGCCAAGGATGTGCCAAGGCGGTGTCAAGGCCGTGCCAAGGCTCGTTTGATGACCCAAAAATGATATCATCCCAATAGATTTGGACAATCTTGCCTCGTCAAAACTTTGCCAAAAACATCCAAGATTGCCCAAACCTTCACAAAGCATGCCTCGAAAATTCTAGCATGAACACGTATTCGTTCAACTTTTTTCATGTCTTGTGGCCTCTTTTCAATGATCACTTATCAAAGCTACATTGATCTACCTCAAGAATGTTACTCAAGGATGTTTCTTAACAAAATATATTTTTTTCCATATTTTTAAGTATTTTTCGGCATTTATCTTCTATTTTATTAATTAAAAAATAGTAAAAAATATTTTTTTTGGTCGAATTTTTTTTTTACCACATGATAATTTTCTTCATTCAATAAGCTTTCCAATGATCACAACCTCATCCCTATATCATTTTTGTACAAAAAGTTATGGCCTAGTACGCTTGGTCTAAATTTGTGATGTTTCCCTTTGGAGGTGAGAGAACGGCTTAACATCTACTAGGGGGGGGGTGGGTGTTGAGGCAGGGGGGTGGCAGGGTGATGCTACTAGCGCTCGCGCTTAGTATTTCCTTGCTATCAACCGCGACTTGGTGGCCGCTTGCATGCTTAGTAGTGATCGGATGGGAGCCCCCCCTTGGCATGCGGCGGCGCGGGCGGCGAGGGTGGTCCGGCAGCTCCGGACAGCGTTTTTAGCGCTGTTCGCGCGGAGTGCTGGCCAGTCACGTTGGACCCTTTCGGTGAAACGACCCTTTCGAGAAAATCCCCATTTCGGGTGTCCGGTTTAGGTTTGGATAAATGTTCGAGCGATGCGATGATCCTTTGATCGGCTCATTTTCGATTTGTCACCTTGCCATGCATGACCAAGTCACGACCGGGTAGGTGGCAGCCATGGGCGGGTCGCATTTTGGGCATGAGCTGGCCAAGGGAAAACTTTGCTACGATTTATCTCGAACCTTTTCTAGACGCACGTAATGGGGGCACAAGAATGGGCGGGGCATTGCGATTGTCGGTGGAAACGCCCACGCTTGCAAGGTCTTGCTCGTTTGTGTGTTGGGGCCCCGTCAAG
>JBBNAF010000060.1:115000-117500 GCA_039657365.1 Stephania yunnanensis
TGCCAAGGCGTGCCAAGGATGTGCCAAAGGGTGCCAAGGCAAGGTGCCAAGGATGTGCCAAGGCGGTGCCAAGGATGTGCCAAGGCCGTGCCAAGGATGTGCCAAGGATGTGCCAAGGCGTGCCAAGGGATGTGCCAAGGCGGTGCCAAGGATGTGCAAGGCGCGTGCGCGTGCAAGCGATGTGCCAAGGTGCGTGCCAAGGATGTGCCTGCAGGCGTGCCAAGGTGCCAAGGCGTGCCAAGGATGTGGATGTGCCAAGGATGTGCCAAGGCGTGCCAAGGTCGTGCCAAGGCGGTGCTCGGCAAGGGTGCCAAGGTGCCAAGGCGTGCCAAGGCGTGCCAAGGCGTGCCAAGGCGTGCGGTGCCGCGTGGCGCCAAGGCGTGGCAAGGCGGTGCCAAGGCGGTGCCAAGGCGGTGCCAAGGCGTGCCAAGGCGTGCCAAGGCGGTGCCAGGCGGTGCCAAGGGTGCCAAGGATGTGCCTGGTGCCGATGTGCCAAGGTGGCGTGCCAAGGCGTGCCAAGGCGGTGCCAAGGATGTGCCTGTGGCGGTGCCAAGGATGTGCCAAGGATGTGCCAAGGCGGTGCCAAGGCGTGCCAAGGCGTGCCAAGGCGGTGCCAAGGCGGTGCCAAGGCGTGCCAAGGCGGTGCCAAGGCGTGCCAAGGTGTGGTGCTGCAAGGATGTGCCAAGGCGGTGCAAGGCAAGGCGATGTGCCAAGGATGTGCCAAGGGCGGTGCCAAGGATGTGCCAAGGCCGTGCCAAGGATGTGCCAAGGCGGCGGTGCCAAGGTGCCAAGGCGGTGCCAAGGATGTGCCAAGGGTGCCAAGGATGTGCCAAGGCGTGTGGCGTGTGCCAAGGCGGTGCCAAGGCGGTGCAAGGCGGTGCGTGGCGGTGCCAAGGATGTGCAAGGCGTGCCAAGGCGTGCCAAGGCGTGTGGCGTGCAAGGCGGCGGCGCAAGGCGCGGTGTGCAAGGCGTGCCAAAGGGCAGGCGGTGCCAAGCGTGCAAGCAAGTGCGGTGCAAGCGCGTGCCAAGGCGTGCCAAGGCGGTGCCAAGGCGGTGCAAGGCGGTGCCAAGGCGGTGCCAAGGCGATGTGCCAAGGATGTGCCAAGGATGTGCCAAGGCGCGTGCCAAGGCGTGCCAAGTGCCAAGCGGTGCCAAGGCGTGCAAGGCAAGTGCTGGCGTGCCAAGGCGGTGCCTGGGTGCAAGGCGTGCCAAGGGCGGTGCCAAGGGTGCGTGCCAAGGCGGTGCCAAGGCGGTGCAAGGTGCGTGCGGTGCCAAGGCGCGTGCCGTGCGGTGCCAAGGCGGTGCCAAGGCGGTGCCAAGGCGGTGCCAAGTCGTGCCAAGGATGTGCCTAGGATGTGCCAAGGATGTGCCTAGGCGGTGCCAAGGATGTGCCAAGGCCGTGCCAAGGATGTGCCAAGGCGGTGCCAAGGATGTGCCTAGGCGGTGCCAAGGATGTGCCAAGGCGGTGCCAAGGATGTGCCAAGGTCGTGCCAAGGCGGTGCCATGGCGGTGCCAAGGCGGTGCCAAGATGTGCGGTGCAAGGTGCCAAGGTGCCAAGCCGCGGTGCCAAGCGTGCCAAGGCCGCGCAAGGCGTGCCAAGGCGGTGCAAGGCGGTGGCGTGTGCAAGGCGTGCCAAGGCGCGTGCCAAGGCGTGCCAAGGCGGTGCCAAGGCGGTGCCAAGGCGTGCCAAGGTCGTGCCAAGGCGATGTGCCAAGGGTGATGTGCCAAGGCGGTGCCAAGGCGATGTGCCAAGGATGTGCCAAGGCGTGCCAAGGCGTGCCAAGGCGTGCAAGGCGTGCCAAGGCGCGTGCCAAGGGCGTGCCAAGGGCGTGCCAAGGCGTGCCAAGGCGTGCCAAGGCGGTGCCAAGGCGTGCCAAGGCGTGCCAAGGGCGTGTGCAAGGCGTGCCAAGGATGTGCCAAGGATGTGCCAAGGCGGTGTCAAGGCCGTGCCAAGGCTCGTTTGATGACCCAAAAATGATATCATCCCAATAGATTTGGACAATCTTGCCTCGTCAAAACTTTGCCAAAAACATCCAAGATTGCCCAAACCTTCACAAAGCATGCCTCGAAAATTCTAGCATGAACACGTATTCGTTCAACTTTTTCATGTCTTGTGGCCTCTTTTCAATGATCACTTATCAAAGCTACATTGATCTACCTCAAGAATGTTACTCAAGGATGTTTCTTAACAAAATATATTTTTTTCCATATTTTTAAGTATTTTTCGGCATTTATCTTCTATTTTATTAATTAAAAAATAGTAAAAAATATTTTTTTTGGTCGAATTTTTTTTTTACCACATGATAATTTTCTTCATTCAATAAGCTTTCCAATGATCACAACCTCATCCCTATATCATTTTTGTACAAAAAGTTATGGCCTAGTACGCTTGGTCTAAATTTGTGATGTTTCCCTTTGGAGGTGAGAGAACGGCTTAACATCTACTATAAGGGGGGTGGGTGTTGAGGCAGGGGGTGGCAGGGTGATGCTACTAGCGCTC
>JBBNAF010000060.1:127500-132500 GCA_039657365.1 Stephania yunnanensis
GTCTTGTGGCCTCTTTTCAATGATCACTTATCAAAGCTACATTGATCTACCTCAAGAATGTTACTCAAGGATGTTTCTTAACAAAATATATTTTTTTCCATATTTTTAAGTATTTTTCGGCATTTATCTTCTATTTTATTAATTAAAAAATAGTAAAAAATATTTTTTTTGGTCGAATTATTTTTTTTACCACATGATAATTTTCTTCATTCAATAAGCTTTCCAATGATCACAACCTCATCCCTATATCATTTTTGTACAAAAAGTTATGGCCTAGTACGCTTGGTCTAAATTTGTGATGTTTCCCTTTGGAGGTGAGAGAACGGCTTAACATCTACTATAAGGGGGGGTGGGTGTTGAGGGGGGGTGGCAGGGTGATGCTACTAGCGCTCGCGCTTAGTATTTCCTTGCTATCAACCGCGACTTGGTGGCCGCTTGCATGCTTAGTAGTGATCGGATGGGAGCCCCCCCTTGGCATGCGGCGGCGCGGGCGGCGAGGGTGGTCCGGCAGCTCCGGACAGCGTTTTTAGCGCTGTTCGCGCGGAGTGCTGGCCAGTCACGTTGGACCCTTTCGGTGAAACGACCCTTTCGAGAAAATCCCCATTTCGGGTGTCCGGTTTAGGTTTGGATAAATGTTCGAGCGATGCGATGATCCTTTGATCGGCTCATTTTCGATTTGTCACCTTGCCATGCATGACCAAGTCACGACGACCGGGTAGGTGGCAGCCATGGGCGGGTCGCATTTTGGGCATGAGCTGGCCAAGGGAAAACTTTGCTACGATTTATCTCGAACCTTTTCTAGACGCACGTAATGGGGGCACAAGAATGGGCGGGGCATTGCGATTGTCGGTGGAAACGCCCACGCTTGCAAGGTCTTGCTCTGTTTGTGTGTTGGGGCCCCGTCAAGAATTGTCCCATCGTTTGTGTCTTGCTAGGCGTACATTGGCGTAGAAGCTATGTTAGATTCCTTGACAAGTTCAATCTTGGGTTGCGATCAGGCCATGTAGGGCCACGTCACTATTGGGTGGCGGCTAATACATGACTGGGTTTCAACTCGGGTGTTAGACTAGTGTGTGGGATTAATTGGCTTTTACAATATTTTTGTCTTTGCCGGATGCAAGCGTCGGGGCATTTTGTCGCATGAGATTTGATTGTTTCTTGCCTCGTTCATGCTTGAGTTGCGACTTGGGTATGGGTTTGGCAAGCTGTTGAAGTTGGCTTTTCGTGCTTTTCATTTTCATGCCCAGCGATCCTTTTAGGTATTTCTTTCGTTGCACACTCATAGTTCCTATGGAGTTGTGTTTTGGGTGACGAGGAATTGCTCAATTGCGAACGTCATGGCGTGTGAGTTGTAATGAGATTGTGTGTCTTGGGCTCTCCTCTAGTGTGGCGAACCATGCATGTGCAATCTCTTTTCATTTGTTGCTAATGTTAGATTCGACGTTAGCTTTGATTGTGGTTCTTGTATTATTTACATGTGATGTTGTAACGATAGTTGCTGATGTTGGTTCTCTTGCTTTCCCTTATGCTCCTTGTAGGGGTAAAGCGGATGATTGCAGCGGGTCATGTGCCTCCAACCTTAAATTGCTTGGTGCAATGAATTGTTGGTGCATTATGCTCGTTCGTGCTTGTGGGTGGGGAAGATGGAAAACGGTGTACAAGTGGCTTTGCCTCTTCTCATCGAGTTGTGTGCATTTAAAAAAGACAACTGCGCGCTCTCAACATTGTTCCCTCTTTGCCCAGCAAGGGTGGACAATGCGGGGTGTCGTTAGTGTCGTCTAGGAATGCTACCTGGTTGATCCTGCCAGTAGTCATATGCTTGTCTCAAAGATTAAGCCATGCATGTGTAAGTATGAACAAATTCAGACTGTGAAACTGCGAATGGCTCATTAAATCAGTTATAGTTTGTTTGATGGTATCTGCTACTCGGATAACCGTAGTAATTCTAGAGCTAATACGTGCAACAAACCCCGACTTCTGGAAGGGATGCATTTATTAGATAAAAGGTCAATGCGGGCTCTGCCCGTTTTCCTGATGATTCATGATAACTCGACGGATCGCATGGCCTTTGTGCCGGCGACGCATCATTCAAATTTCTGCCCTATCAACTTTCGATGGTAGGATAGGGGCCTACTGTCACACCCCTAAAAGCGAGACCCGACAGGACTGGCTAGGCAGTCGGTAACCTAGTAAATGACCAAGTTCCGGAGGACTTGGGTGGTTCCGTGGAGGTTAGATGTTGGACTTTGGAGGGTTGCAGCATGGCCTACGGTGATATGTGTGTGTGCTTGTGGGACGCACAAAGGTGTCTAAGCGTGGGCTTAGGCACGGCGCATGGAGACGTCTAGGCGCGGGTCTAGACGTAGCGCATCGCCAAAAGCAGTACCAAGGTGAAACGCGGTCGTACCTTAGTGCGACGACGGGCGGGCGTGGAGCACGGGTACGCGCGGATGGATGCGGCGGCGCAGGAGCGCGTAAGGCAAGCACGCAGCGCGGAGCGCGGGCGTGCATGCGCGCAAGAACGCGGGCGAGCGCGAGCGCGTGAGCGCGCGCGATCGTGCGCGCATAGGCGCGCGCATTCGGACGGGCGAACGCATGGTCGCATGCGGACAGACGCGCGCATACGGTTGAGCGCGGATGGATGCGGCACATGGGCGAGCGTGCGGGACGAGCGCGGGATTTTCCTTGGCACGGTACCTTGGCACGCCTTGGCACGGCGCCTTGGCAGACTTAGGTATTCTTTGGCAGAGTTAGGTACGATCCTTGGCACGGGCAAGGTTCGGACACATTTCCTCGGGCGCGAGGGTGCCTTAGGCTTGAGAAAGACTTGGGCAAGGCGGACCTTGGCTTGAGTTGACGATTCTTGACCTGGGCGTTGACCCTGGTCAAAGTACGCTTGGTCTCACTTTGGGATGTTTTCTATTGGAGCGGAGGAAACGGCTTAACATCTACTATAAGGGGAGGTGGTCTCTCCTAGGGGTGGTGTGTGCACGGTAGCATGGTTTACCCTCGAGCATGCCTTGGGCATCATGCCAAGGTAAGTCCCTCGAGCCCATGCTCCGATCACCCCGAGCCGGTGGGACTCGACGAGCCCCGGCTAGCACCGACGTGCCTGAACGGACCCAGGCAAAGTTAAGCATTTCCTGTCCCGTAGAGAAGCATGAACCACGAGGCGTGGGGAGATCAAATGGCAGAGTTATATGAGCAAGCAAGTAGTAGCGGTTACGAAAGGGCTCATTAACTACCTTGGTCATGGGCATGACCAAGGCAAGTCCGAGTTTGGTGGCTGGGACGATAATGGTGGCTGTTACAAGTGGTGGCGGTTACAAATGGGAGCAGTTATGGTATTGCTCATTGATTACCTTGATCATGGGCGTGATCAAGGGGCTGTCCCGGAATGGTGGGCGGTTTCATCCTAGTGGCAGCAAGGAGGGCGGACAGTTTGGTAACTCGCCGCGCACATTAAGGGGGTGGTGTTTAATGTAGGCTTAATTGGTGTTGTAACTGCCGTCTGGCTGGGCTATAAAGCCAGAGGCAGGGATGCTTGAGGGGGTATCCAATCGGAGAATAATCTAGGCATCCAGAGGGATCAATAGAGCATCCGAGAGGGATCGGTGTAGTACGAAAATGCATATGGTTGCATGAGTAGATGCACAGTGTACCGAGGGTTGTAATTCCATAGAGAGCTAATAAACATTTCCTTGCCGTCCATTGTATTGTTGTTGCTGTTGCTTGCTGTGTGACTTAGTATTCCGCATTGCGCATAGGGTTGTGCTGAACTAGGGACGGTCCCTAGGCATCACAGGGCTGGTTGAGAGCGAAAAATTCCTTAGGGAAAACCTCTCTCAATTGACCCCGTGACAGTTGGTATCAGAGCCTCGGTGGAGGTGATTGATCTCGGTTGGTGAGATTGGTGTTAGAGACAACTCTCCGAACGTGACAATTGTGGCCAGAGACACATTCGGAGACGATGGCAACAAGAGCAGCAGGCGAACTAAGTGAGAGGGTTGCTCACTTAGAACAACAATTGGCAACAATGTCTGTTCCGGGCGAACAGGCAGAGTCTTCAACATCGTCGGCGCGTATTGAAGGCTTGGAAAGGTTGGTGGCGTCGCTGGTGGCCAGGGAGGGGTCACAAGCAACCACGATGGCTTTGTGGGAAACGAGATTTGAAGAGCTTGAAGCATATGTGCGCTCTGTGGTAGAGCAAACCACCGATATACTTGCGGATATTGCAATGGAGGTGAAGGTGCTTAAGCGAGCCGTGGGCGGATCCTCGGAGGGTGCTGTTACGGTGAAATCTCGAACCAAAATACCGGAGCCAAAGAAATTCTCAGGGAAGCGGAGCGCTAAGGAGCTTGAGAATTTTCTTTGGGACATGGAGCAGTATTTTGCGAATACTGGCACGGAGGAGGGCAAGAAGGTTACCTTGACCTCGATGTATCTCGAGGGAGATGCAAAGCTTTGGTGGCGAACCAGAGTTGACAATGATGTAGCTGCTGGTCGACCAAAGATTGAGACGTGGGAGGCGCTGAAACGGGAATTGAAGGAGCAATTCCTACCCACGAATGCGGCATGGCAAGCGCGGGAGGCGTTACGCCAGTTGAAGCAGAAAGGGACGGTTAGAGAATACGTGAAGGAATTCTCTTCCTTACTGCTTGATATTAAGAACATGTCCGAGGAGGACAAATTGTTCAATTTCACTACTGGATTGCAAGGATGGGCGCAGTCGGAGCTGCGACGGCAAGGCGTGAAGGACTTGCAGAGTGCAATTGCGGTGGCGGATAGTCTGGTTGATTACAAAACCAGCGGTACTTCTTTTGAAGAGAAAGAAAAGAAGTACAAGGAGAAGGATCGAGCGGGTAGATCCAAGAAGGAGGAGGAGTCTTCTTCGAAAGATGATGCTAGTGCCAAAGCATCAAAAGGGAAGCGGGGCTGTTTCATATGTGACGGTCCTCATGTGGCAAAGGATTGCCCAAAAAGAGAGAAGCTGAATGCGA
>JBBNAF010000060.1:162500-167500 GCA_039657365.1 Stephania yunnanensis
AAGGCGTGTGCAAGGCGTGCCAAGCGCGTGCCAGGCGTGCTGGGCGCGTGCTGCTGTGCTGTGCAAGCGCGTGCGGCGTGCTGCGCGTGGCGGTGCCGCGTGTGCCAAGGATGTGCAAGGATGTGCAAGGCGTGCGATGGTGCCAAGGATGTGCAAGGCGTGCGCAAGCGATGTGCCAAGGCGTGCCTGGCGATGTGCCAAGGCGTGCTGCGATGGATGTGCCAAGGCGTGCCAAGGCGTGCAAGGCGTGCGCGCGTGCGCGCGTGCGTGCTGGCGTGTGCGATGTGCGCGTGTGCGCAAGGTGCTGTGCAAGGCGCGATGCAAGTGCTGCGCGATGTGCAAGCGATGTGCGCGTGCGCGTGCAAGGCGGCGCGCTGCGATGCTGGCGGTGCAAGCGCGTGCTGGCGCGCTGTGCAATGTGCTGCGCGTGCGTGCAAGCGCGCAAGGCGCGTGCCAAGGATGCAAGGTGCCGCGGGTGCTGCGCGTGCTGCAAGGATGCAGGCGCGCCAAGGATGTGCTGCGATGTGCGGTGATGCGTGCTGCGCGCGTGCGCTGTGCAAGGCGCGCGCTGGCGCGCTGCGCGTGCGTGCAAGGCGTGCAAGGCGTCGCGTGCTGCGCGCGTGTGCAAGGCGCGCTGTGGCGCTGTGCGCTGCGTGCTGGCAAGGTGCGTGCTGGCTGCGTGCCAGGCGCGCGATGTGCCAAGGCGTGCAAGGTGCGCCAAGGCGTGCAAGATGTGCTGGTGTGGCGCGTGCTGCGATGTGCAAGGATGTGCCAGGATGTGCCAAGGATGTGCCAAGGCGTGCGTGCCAAGGATGTGCCAAGGCGTGCAAGGATGTGCCAAGGCGGCTGCGATGTGCTGCTGCAAGGCGTGCAAGGCTGTGCTGCTGCGCGTGCTGCGCGATGTGCGCGTGTGCTGGGTGTGCGCTGGCGGTGCAAGGCGGTGCGCGTGCGCTGCGCTGCAAGGTCGTGTGCAAGCGCGTGCGCTGCTGCGTCGCGCTGGTGCGCGCCATGCGCGTGCTGCGTGCGCTGTGTGCTGTTAAGCGCTGTGCCAAGGCTGCTGCAAGGCGTGCGATGTGCCAAGGCTGGTGCGCTGTGCCAAGCGATGCAAGGGCTGCCAAGGATGTGCAAGGATGTGCCAAGGATGTGCCAAGGCTGTGCCAAGGCGTGCCAAGGCGTGCCAAGGGCGCGCGCAAGGCGCGTGCAAGGGCGTGCGGTGGGTGTGCTGGCGTGCAAAGGTGCAAGGCTGCAAGTGCGGTGTGCAAGGGCGTGCTGCGCTGCAAGGCGCAAGGCGTGCAAGGCATGTGCCAAGGATGTGCCAAGGCGGTGTCAAGGCCGTGCCAAGGCTCGTTTGATGACCCAAAAATGATATCATCCCAATAGATTTGGACAATCTTGCCTCGTCAAAACTTTGCCAAAAACATCCAAGATTGCCCAAACCTTCACAAAGCATGCCTCGAAAATTCTAGCATGAACACGTATTCGCTCAACTTTCTTCATGTCTTGTGGCCTCTTTTCAATGATCACTTATCAAAGCTACATTGATCTACCTCAAGAATGTTACTCAAGGATGTTTCTTAACAAAATATATTTTTTTCCATATTTTTAAGTATTTTTCTAAGCATTTATCTTCTATTTTATTAATTAAAAAATAGTAAAAAATATTTTTTTTGGTCGAATTTTTTTTTTACCACATGATAATTTTCTTCATTCAATAAGCTTTCCAATGATCACAACCTCATCCCTATATCATTTTTGTACAAAAAGTTATGGCCTAGTACGCTTGGTCTAAATTTGTGATGTTTCCTTTCGAGGTGAGAGAACGGCTTAACATCTACTATATGGGGGGGGTGGGTGTTGAGGCAGGGGGGTGGCAGGGTGATGCTACTAGCGCCGCGCTTAGTATTTCCTTGCTATCAACCGCGACTTGGTGGCCGCTTGCATGCTTAGTAGTGATCGGATGGGAGCCCCCTGGCATGCGGCGCGCGGCGGCGAGGTGGTCCGGCAGCTCCGGACAGCGTTTTTAGCGCCGTTCGCGCGGAGTGCTGGCCAGTCACGTTGGACCCTTTCGGTGAAACGACCCTTTCGAGAAAATCCCCATTTCGGTGTCCGGCTTAGGTTTGGATAAATGTTCGAGCGATGCGATGATCCTTTGATCGCTCATTTTCGATTTGTCACCTTGCCATGCATGACCAAGTCACGACCGGTAGGTGGCAAGCCATGGGCGGGTCGCATTTTGGGCATGAGCTGGCCAAGGGAAAACTTTGCTACGATTTATCTCGAACCTTTTCTAGACGCACGTAATGGGGGCACAAGAATGGGCTGGGCATTGCGATTGTCTGGTGGAAACGCCCACGCTTGCAAGGTCTTGCTCTCGTTTGTGTGTGGGGCCCCGTCAAGAATTGTCCCATCGTTTGTGTCTTGCTAGGCGTACATTGGCGTAGAAGCTATGTTAGATTCCTTGACAAGTTCAATCTTGGGTTGCGATCAAAGCCATGTAGGGCCACGTCACTATGGGTGGCGGCTAATACATGATCGGGTTTCAACTCGGGTGTTAGACTAGTGTGTGGGATTAATTGGCTTTTACAATATTTTTGTCTTTGCCGATGCAAGCGTCGGGGCATTTTGTCGCATGAGATTTGATTGTTTCTTGCCTCGTTCATGCTTGAGTTGCGACTTGGGTATGGGTTTGGCAAGTCGTTGAAGTTGGTTTTCGTGCTTTTCATTTTCATGCCCAACGATCCTTTTAGGTATTTCTTTCGTTGCACACTCATAGTTCCTATGGAGTTGTGTTTTGGGTGACGAGGAATTGCTCAATTGCGAACGTCATGGCGTGTGAGTTGTAATGAGATTGTGTGTCTCTGGGCTCTCCTCTAGTGTGGCGAACCATGCATGTGCAATCTCTTTTCATTTGTTGCTAATGTTAGATTCGACGTTAGCTTTGATTGTGGTTCTTGTATTATTTACATGTGATGTTGTAACGATAGTTGCCGATGTTGGTTCTCTTGCTTTCCCTTATGCTCCTTGTAGGGGTAAAGCGGATGATTGCAATGGTCATGTGCCTCCAACCTTAAATTGCTTGGTGCAATGAATTGTTGGTGCATTATGCTCGCTCGTGCTTGTGGGTGGGGAAGATGGAAAACGGTGTACAAGTGGCTTTGCCTCTTCTCATCGAGTTGTGTGCATTTAAAAAAGACAATCGCGCTCTCAACATTGTTCCCTCTTTGCCCAAAGCAAGGGTGGACAATGCGGGTGTCGTTAGTGTCGTCTAGGAATGCTACCGGTTGATCCCGCGTAGTCATATGCTTGTCTCAAAGATTAAGCCATGCATGTGTAAGTATGAACAAATTCAGATCGTGAAACCGCGAATGGCTCATTAAATCGCTTATAGTTTGTTTGATGGTATCTCGCTACTCTGATAACCGTAGTAATTCTAGAGCTAATACGTGCAACAAACCCCGACTTCGGAAGGGATGCATTTATTAGATAAAAGGTCAATGCGGCTCGCCCGTTTTCCCGATGATTCATGATAACTCGACGGATCGCATGGCCTTTGTGCCGGCGACGCATCATTCAAATTTCGCCCTATCAACTTTCGATGGTAGGATAGGGGCCTACCATGGTGGTGACGGTGACTGAGAATTAGTGGTTCGATTCCGAGAGGAGCCCGAGAAACGGCTACCACATCCAAGGAAGGCAAGCAGCGCGCAAATTACCCAATCCCGACACTGGGAGGTAGTGACAATAAATAACAATACCGGCTCATTGAGTCCGGTAATTGGAATGAGTACAATCTAAATCCCTTAACGAGGATCCATCGAGGGCAAGTCCGGGTGCCAGCAGCTCGCGGTAATTCCAGCTCCAATAGCGTATATTTAAGTTGTTGCGCTTAAAAAGCTCGTAGTTGGACTTAGTGGTCGGGCGGCACGGCCCGCCCCTCGGTGTGCACCGGTCGTCCCGTCCCTTCTACCGGTGATGCGCTCCGGTCTTAGTTGATCGGTCGTGACTCCGGTGTCGTTACTTTGAAGAAATTAGAGTGCTCAAAGCAAGCCATAGCTCAGTATACATTAGCATGGGATAACATCATAGGATTTTGGTCCTATTGCGTTGGCCTTCTGGATCGGAGTAATGATTAACAGGACAATGGGGCATTCGTATTTCATAGTCGTAGGTGAAATTCTTGGATTTATGAAAGACGAACCATCGCGAAAGCAGCATTTGCCAAGGATGTTTTCATTAATCAAGAACGAAAGTGGGGGCTCGAAGACGATCGATACCGTCCTAGTCTCAACCATAAACGATGCCGACTAGGGATCGGCGGATGTTGCATTTAGGACTCCGCCGCACCTTATGAGAAATCAAAGTTTTTGGGTTCCGGGGAGTATGGTCGCAAGGCCGAAACTTAAAGGAATTGACTAAGTGGCACCACCAGGAGTGGAGCCTCGCGGCTTAATTTGACTCAACACGGGGAAACTTACTGTGTCCAGACATAGTAAGGATTGACAGACCGAGAGCTCTTTCTTGATTCTATGGGTGGTGGTGCATGGCCGTTCTTAGTTGGTGGAGCGATTTGTCCGGTTAATTCCGTTAACGAACGAGACCTCGCCTCGCTAACTAGCTACGTGGAGGTCACCTCCACGCCGCCTTCTTAGAGGGACTATGGCCGTTTAGGCCACTAAGTTTGAGGCACAATGTGTCCGTGATGCCCTTAGATGTTTCGGGGCCGCACGCGCGCTACACCGATGTATTCAACGAGCTACTAGCCTGGCCGATGTGCCCGGGTAACCTTTGAAAATTTCATCGTGATGGGGATAGATCATTGCAATTGTTGGTCTTCAACGAGGAATTCCTAGTAAGCGCGAGTCATCGCCGCGTTGACTACGTCCCCGCTTTCTTTGTACACACCGCCCGTCGCTCCTACCGATTGAATGGTCCGGTGAAGTGTTCGGATCGCGGCGACGCGGCGGTTCGCCGCCGACGACGTCGCGAGAAGTCCACCGAAC
>JBBNAF010000060.1:172500-195000 GCA_039657365.1 Stephania yunnanensis
TTGCGCGTGCGCGCTGCTGCGCGTGCGCGACGTGCTGGCGCGTGCAAGCGCGGATGTGCCAAGGTGTGTGCAAGGCGCGCGCGTGCTGTGCGCGCGCGTGCGCGCCAAGCGCGTGCAAGGCGTGCCAAGCGTGCTGGCTGCGCTGTGTGCGCGCGCGTGCGTGTGCGCATGCGCTGTGCGCGGTGCTGGCGCGCTGCGCAAGGCGTGTGCGCGCAAGGATGTGCCAAGGCGCGCTGCGATGTGCGCAAGGCGCGGCAAGGATGATGTGCAAGGCGTGCGATGTGCCAAGGTGTGCAAGCGATGTGCGCGATGTGCTGCGTGCGATGTGCGCGCGCGCGCGCGCTGCTGCGCAAGGCTGCTGCGTGTGCTGCCGCGTGCTGCGTGGCAAGGCGCGCTGGCGCGCGTGCGCAAGGCGTGCTGCGATGCGCGCTGCGCTGCGCGTGCTGCGCTGCTGCTGCTGCTGCAAGCGCGTGCAAGGCGTGCTGCGTGCTGCTGCGCGCGCGTGCAAGGATGTGCCGCGCGTGTGCGCGCGTGCAAGCGATGCGCAAGGATGTGTGCGTGCGCTGCAAGGCGCGTGCTGGCGCGCTGGCGCGCGCGCTGGTGCGCGTGCGCTGCGCGCGCGTGCGCTGCTGCGCGCTGCGCTGGCTGCGCGCAAGGCGCGCGTGCTGCGCTGCGCGTGCGCGTGCGCTGCCGCGCGCGCTGCGCGCGCGCGTGCTGCGCGCGTGCGCAAGGCGTGCAAGGCGTGATGTGCCAAGGATGTGCAAGGATGTGCAAGGATGTGCTGCAAGGCGATGTGCAAGGATGTGCCAAGGCGCGTGCCAAGGGATGTGCCAAGGCGTGCAAGCGATGTGCTGCGATGTGCAAGGATGCGCAAGCGATGTGCCAAGGCGTGCTGCGCGCGCTGGCGCGCAAGGATGTGCCAAGGCGTGCTGCTGCGCGCGCTGCTGCGCGCGCTGCTGCGATGTGCAAGGCTGCGCTGGCGCTGCTGGCAAGGTGCTGCGTGCGTGCTGCGCGCTGTGCGCGCGCGGCGCGTGCTGGCGTGCTGCTGCATGCGCGTGCGCGTGCTGGCGCGTGCTGCGCGCGCGTGCGCGCTGGCGCGCTGCTGCGCCGCGCTGCGTGCTGGCTGTGCAAGGCGGTGCGGATGTGCAAGGATGCAAGCTGATGTGCCAAGGATGTGCCAAGGATGTGCAAGGTGCGTGCTGCGTGTGCAAGGCGTGCAAGGCGTGTGCAAGGTGTGCTGCGCGTGCAAGGCGTGCAAGGCGTGTGCGCAAGCGGCGCTGCTGCAAGGCTGGCTGCAAGGCGCTGGCGTGCAAGGCGTGCCAAGGCTGCAAGGATGTGCCAAGGCGGTGTCAAGGCCGTGCCAAGGCTCTCGTTTGATGACCCAAAAATGATATCATCCCAATAGATTTGGACAATCTTGCCTCGTCAAAACTTTGCCAAAAACATCCAAGATTGCCCAAACCTTCACAAAGCATGCCTCGAAAATTCTAGCATGAACACGTATTCGCTCAACTTTCTTCATGTCTTGTGGCCTCTTTTCAATGATCACTTATCAAAGCTACATTGATCTACCTCAAGAATGTTACTCAAGGATGTTTCTTAACAAAATATATTTTTTTCCATATTTTTAAGTATTTTTCGGCATTTATCTTCTATTTTATTAATTAAAAAATAGTAAAAAATATTTTTTTTGGTCGAATTTTTTTTTTTACCACATGATAATTTTCTTCATTCAATAAGCTTTCCAATGATCACAACCTCATCCCTATATCATTTTTGTACAAAAAGTTATGGCCTAGTACGCTTGGTCTAAATTTGTGATGTTTCCCTTCGAGGCGAGAGAACGGCTTAACATCTACTATATGGGGGGGGTGGGTGTTGAGGCAGTGGGGGGTGGCAGGGTGATGCTACTAGCGCCGCGCTTAGTATTTCCTTGCTATCAACCGCGACTTGGTGGCCGCTTGCATGCTTAGTAGTGATCGGATGGGAGCCCCCCTGGCATGCGGGCGCGGCGGCGAGGTGGTCCCAAGCAGCCTCCGGACAAGCGTTTTTAGCGCCGTTCGCGCGGAGTGCTGGCAGTCACGTTGGACCCTTTCTAAGTGAAACGACCCTTTCGAGAAAATCCCCATTTCGGTGTCCGGCTTAGGTTTGGATAAATGTTCGAGCGATGCGATGATCCTTTGATCGCTCATTTTCGATTTGTCACCTTGCCATGCATGACCAAGTCACGACCGGTAGGTGGGCAAGCCATGGGCGGGTCGCATTTTGGGCATGAGCTGGCCAAGGGAAAACTTTGCTACGATTTATCTCGAACCTTTTCTAGACGCACGTAATGGGGGCACAAGAATGGGCTGGGCATTGCGATTGTCTGGTGGAAACGCCCACGCTTGCAAGGTCTTGTCTCGTTTGTGTGTGTGGGGCCCCGTCAAGAATTGTCCCATCGTTTGTGTCTTGCTAGGCGTACATTGGCGTAGAAGCTATGTTAGATTCCTTGACAAGTTCAATCTTGGGTTGCGATCAAAGCCATGTAGGGCCACGTCACTATGGGTGGCGCTAATACATGACTCGGGTTTCAACTCGGTGTTAGACTAGTGTGTGGGATTAATTGGCTTTTACAATATTTTTGTCTTTGCCTGATGCAAGCGTCTGGGCATTTTGTCGCATGAGATTTGATTGTTTCTTGCCTCGTTCATGCTTGAGTTGCGACTGGGTACGGGTTTGGCAAGTCGTTGAAGTTGGCTTTTCGTGCTTTTCATTTTCATGCCCACGATCCTTTTAGGTATTTCTTTCGTTGCACACTCATAGTTCCTATGGAGTTGTGTTTTGGGTGACGAGGAATTGCTCAATTGCGAACGTCATGGCGTGTGAGTTGTAATGAGATTGTGTGTCTGGGCTCTCCTCTAGTGTGGCGAACCATGCATGTGCAATCTCTTTTCATTTGTTGCTAATGTTAGATTCGACGTTAGCTTTGATTGTGGTTCTTGTATTATTTACATGTGATGTTGTAACGATAGTTGCCGATGTTGGTTCTCTTGCTTTCCCTTATGCTCCTTGTAGGGGTAAAGCGATGATTGCAATGGTCATGTGCCTCCAACCTTAAATTGCTTGGTGCAATGAATTGTTGGTGCATTATGCTCGCTCGTGCTTGTGGGTGGGGAAGATGGAAAACGGTGTACAAGTGGCTTTGCCTCTTCTCATCGAGTTGTGTGCATTTAAAAAAGACAATCGCGCTCAACATTGTTCCCTCTTTGCCCAAAGAAGGGTGGACAATGCGGGTGTCGTTAGTGTCGTCTAGGAATGCTACCCGGTTGATCCCGCCGTAGTCATATGCTTGTCTCAAAGATTAAGCCATGCATGTGTAAGTATGAACAAATTCAGATCGTGAAACCGCGAATGGCTCATTAAATCGCTTATAGTTTGTTTGATGGTATCTCGCTACTCTGATAACCGTAGTAATTCTAGAGCTAATACGTGCAACAAACCCCGACTTTGGAAGGGATGCATTTATTAGATAAAAGGTCAATGCGGCTCGCCCGTTTTCCCGATGATTCATGATAACTCGACGGATCGCATGGCCTTTGTGCCGGCGACGCATCATTCAAATTTCTCGCCCTATCAACTTTCGATGGTAGGATAGGGGCCTACCATGGTGGTGACGGTGACTGAGAATTAGTGGTTCGATTCCGAGAGGAGCCCGAGAAACGGCTACCACATCCAAGGAAGGCAAAGCAGCGCGCAAATTACCCAATCCCGACACTGGGGGAGGTAGTGACAATAAATAACAATACCGGCTCATCGAGTCCGGTAATTGGAATGAGTACAATCTAAATCCCTTAACGAGGATCCATCGGAGGGCAAGTCCGGTGCCGCAGCTCGCGGTAATTCCACTCCAATAGCGTATATTTAAGTTGTTGCGCTTAAAAAGCTCGTAGTTGGACTTAGGGTCGGGTCGGCCGGCCCGCCTCGGTGTGCACCGGTCGTCCCGTCCCTTCTACCGGTGATGCGCTCCCGGTCTTAGTTGATCGGTCGTGACTCCGTGTCGTTACTTTGAAGAAATTAGAGTGCTCAAAGCAAGCCATAGCTCAGTATACATTAGCATGGGATAACATCATAGGATTTCTGGCCCTATTTGTTGGCCTTCTGGATCGGAGTAATGATTAACAGGACAATGGGGCATTCGTATTTCATAGTCGTAGGTGAAATTCTTGGATTTATGAAAGACGAACCATCGCGAAAGCATTTGCCAAGGATGTTTTCATTAATCAAGAACGAAAGTGGGGGCTCGAAGACGATCGATACCGTCCTAGTCTCAACCATAAACGATGCCGACTAGGGATCTACGGATGTTGCATTTAGGACTCCGCCGCACCTTATGAGAAATCAAAGTTTTTGGGTTCCGGGGAGTATGGTCGCAAGGTCGAAACTTAAAGGAATTGATTTAAGTGGCACCACAGAGTGGAGCCTCGCGGCTTAATTTGACTCAACACGGGGAAACTTACCTGTGTCCAGACATAGTAAGGATTGACAGATCGAGAGCTCTTTCTTGATTCTATGGGTGGTGGTGCATGGCCGTTCTTAGTTGGTGGAGCGATTTGTCCGGTTAATTCCGTTAACGAACGAGACCTCACCGCTAACTAGCTACGTGGAGGTCACCTCCACGCCGCCTTCTAGAGGGACTATGGCCGTTTAGGCCACTAAGTTTCGAGGCACAATGTGTGTCCGTGATGCCCTTAGATGTTCGGGGTCGCACGCGCGCTACACCGATGTATTCAACGAGCTACTAGCCTCGCCGATGTGCCCGGGTAACCTTTGAAAATTTCATCGCGACGGGGATAGATCATTGCAATTGTTGGTCTTCAACGAGGAATTCCTAGTAAGCGCGAGTCATCGCCGCGTTGACTACGTCCCCGCTCTTTGTACACACCGCCCGTCGCTCCTACCGATTGAATGGTCCCTAAGTGAAGTGTTCGGATCGCGGCGACGCGGCGGTTCGCCGCCGACGACGTCGCGAGAAGTCCACCGAACCTTATCATTTAGAGGAAGGAGAAGTCGTAACAAGGTTTCCGTAGGTGAACCCGCTGAAGGATCATTGTTGATGCTTGCAAAACGACCCGTGAACCATTGGCACCGTAACATTTGCGACGCAGCGCCCATCGGGTCCTTGTTGTTCAAGAACAAAATCCGCGCGACACGCGCCAAGGAATCTAAATTAGAATAGAAATGACACGTTGAAGTGGTTCGTCCACTTCATTGCGCCATGCGTTTAATACTTGAACGACTCTCGACAACGGATATCTCGCTCTCGCATCGATGAAGAACGTAGCGAAATGCGATACTTGGTGTGAATTGCGTAATCCCGTGAACCATCGAAGTTTTTGAACGCAAGTTGCGCCCGAGACTTCTGGCTGAGGGCACGCTCGCTCAAGGCCACATGATGCACCGCAATCCATTTTTCGCATGTGGTAATGGAGATTGGCCTCCCGCGACGAGTGCACGGCTGGCTAAAATAGCAAGCCTCGATGCTTGGAAGACGCGATCGCTGGTGGTTGACGAGAACCTTTGTCAAACGAGTGACGCGTTCGGACGGCACGAATCGAGGCGAGCACCCTTTTCATATACTTTGCGACCCTGTGTCAAAGGGTCACCCGCCGAGTTTAAGCATATCAATAAGTTTGAGGAAAAGAAACTTACTAGATTCCCTTAGTAACGGCGAGCGAACCGGAAGAGCCCAAAGATGAAAATCGAACGGCGACGTCGTTTGAATTGTAGTCCGTAGAAGCATCCTCGCCGACGGACCGGTTCAAGTCCCCCGGAAAGGGGCGCCGAGAGGTGAGAGCCCCGTCGTGCTCGGACCCGTCGCACCACGAGGAGCCGTCATCGAGTCGGGTTGTTTGGGAATGCAGCCCCAATCCAAGCAGAATTCCGTCCAAGGCTAAATATCGAGAGTCCGATAGCGAACAAGTACCGCGAGGAAAGATGAAAAGGACTTTGAAAAGAGAGTCAAAGAGTGCTTGAAATTGTCTGGGAGGGAAGCGGATGGGGCCGGCGATGCGCTCTTTGATGTGAATCGGTGATGAGCCTGGCCCGCCAATCGACTCTGGGGTGTGGACCGACGCGGACATGGCGGCGGCGCCAAAGCCCGGTTGTTGTTATGCCCGTGGAGACGTCGTTGCGCGATCGTGGTGAGAAGCGCGCGCCATTCGGCGTGCCTCCGCACTGCGTGCTCTGCTGCGTCGCCGCTGGGTTTCCCATTCGCCCGTCTTGAAACACGACCAAGGAGTCCGACATGTGTGCGAGTCAACGGCGAGTAAACCCGTAAGGCGCAAGGAAGCTCGATCGGCGGATCCCTACGGTTGCACCGCCGACCGACCTAGACCTTTTGAGAAGCGGTTCGAGTGTGAGCATACCCGTCGGACCCGAAAGATGGTGAACTATGCCCGAGCGGGGCGGCCGAGGAAACTCGTGGAGGCCCGCAGCCGATACCGACGTGCAAATCGTTCGTCCGACTGGGCATGGGGCGAAAGACTAATCGAACCATCTAGTAGCCGGTTCCCTCCGAAGTTTCCCTCAGATAGCCGGAGTTCGGTGCGAGTTCTATCGGCAAAGCCAATGATTAGAGGCATCGGGGACGCAACGTCTTCGACCTATTCTCAAACTTTAAATAGTAGACTCGCATGGTCGCTTCGCTGAGCCGTGCCAAGGAATCGAGAGCTCCAAGTGGGCCATTTTTGGTAAGCAGAATCGGCGATGCGGATGAACCGAAGTTCTCGGTTACGGTGCCCAATTGCGCGCTAACCTAGAACCCACAAAGGGTGTTGGTCGATTAAGACACAACAGATTCGTGGTCATGGAAGTCGAAATCCGCTAAGGAGTGTGTAACAACTCACCCGCCGAATCAACTAGCCCCGAAATGGATGGCGCCGAAGCGCGCAACCCACACCCGCCGTCGGGGCAATTGTCAAGCCCCGATGAGTAGGAGGGCGCGGCGTAGCCGTAAAACCTAGGGCGCGAGCCCGGTGAGCTTCCGTCTGCAGCATCTGGTGGTAGTAGCAAATATTCAAATGAGAACTTTGAAGGCCGAAGAGGGAAAGGTTCCATGTGAACGCACTTGCACATGGGTTAGTCGATCCTAAGAGTCTGCAACCCCGTCTCGAAAGAAAGCGTGTTTCGCGCGAGCTTCGAAAGTGGAATCGGTTAAAATTCCCGAACCGGACGCGGCGGCTGACGCAACGTTGTGGAGTCCGAGACGTCTGGCGGGGCCTCGGGAAGAGTTATCTTTTCGTTTAACACACCGCCCACTCGGAAACGGCCACCCGAGGAGGTGGTCCAATGGCCTGGAAGAGCACCGCACGTGGTGGTGTCCGGCAGCCCGGCGCCCTTGAAAATCCGGAGGACCGAGTATCGTTCGCGCCCGGCCGTACTCATAACCGCATCGTCTCCAAGGTGAACAGCCTCCGGTCGATGGAAGAATGTAGGCAAGGGAAGCTCAAGCAAAATGGATCCGTAACTTCGGGAAAAGGATTGGCTCGGTGGTCGGGCACGGGGTCCTAGTCCCGAACCCGTCTGGCGTCGTGATCGGATCGCTTCGAAGCCGCTCCCGCGGCGAGAGCGGCCACCGCGTGCGCTGCTCGTTTGGGGACTGACTTGGAACGCTCTTTCGAGGCCTTCTCTGCGAAACGCCGACTCGTAATCGGTACGACAAGGGGAATCCGATCGTTTAATTAAAACAAAGCATTGCGATGGTCCCGCGTGATGCTAACGCAATGTGATTTCGCCTGCTCGAATGTCAAAGTGAAGAAATTCAACCAAGCGCGGTAAACTACGGAGTAACTATGACTCTCTTAAGGTAGCCAAATGCCTCGTCATCTAATTAGTGACGCGCATGAATGGATTAACGAGATTCCCATCGTCCCTCGTCTACTATCCAAATAAACCACACGCCAAGTGGAACGGCTTGCGTAATCAATCGGGGAAAGAAGACCTGCTGAGCTTGACTCTAGTCCGACTTTGTGAAATGACTTGAGAGGTGTAGGATAAGCTGGGAGTCGTCTCTACGGCGGCGAAAGTGAAATACCACTACTTTTAACGTTATTTTACTTATTCCGTGGATCTCAAGCCGGGCACCGCCCTCATTTTAGTTCCAAGACATGCTTGCGTGTCGATCGCATAAGACATTGTCGTGGGGAGTTTGGTCGGGGCGCACATCTCGTTAAAAGATAACGCAGTGTCCTAAGATGAGCTCAACGAGAACAAATCTCGTGTGGAACAAAAAGTGGTAAAAGCTCGTTTGATTCTCGATTTCCAAGACGAATACGAACCGTGAAAGCGTGGCCTATCGATCCTTTAGATCTTCTAATTTGAAGCTAGAGGTGTCGTAAAAGTTACCACAGTGGATAATCGGCTTGTGGCGCCAAGCGTTCATAGCGACGTTGCTTTTTGATCCTTCGATGCTCTCGCTCTTCCTATCATCGGAAGCAGTAGACCACCAAGTGTTGGATTGTTCACCCACCAATAGGAACGTGAGTCGGGTTTAGACCGTCGTGAGACAAAGTTAGTTTTACCCTACCGATGATAGTGCCGCGATAGTAATTCAACCTAAGACGAGAGGAACCGTTGATTCACACAATTGGTCATCGCGCTTGGTTGAAAAGCCGCTGGCGCGAAGTTACCGTGTGCAGGATTACGATCGAACGCCTCTAAGTCGAATCCAGCTAGAAAGGCGCGCGCATGCGCCCGTTGCTCGCTTGTCGACCCGCAGCAGGGCCTAGCCCCCAAGCGGCACGTGTCATTGGAAAAGCTCGCGCGTCGATCGCCAGGCGGCACTTTCAAGTGTTATTTTGAACGAGCGACGGTAGAATCCTTCGTGCACGACTTAAATACGCGACGGGTATTGTAAGTGGCAGAGTGGCCTCGTCGCCACGATCCACCGAGATTCAGCCCTTTGTCGCATCGATTCGACCCTCCCCTTCATCATTCGCATGCCCCGTCACTTCAAAATAAGTGGTTCCGCCAAGGAATCATGAGGCTCTGATGCCCTCGAAAACCGGATGCAAGTCACCTTCATCGGGCGTGCCAAGGCCTTCCCCTTCATCATTCCCAAGGCGTGCCAAGCCAAGGCCAAGATCGTGCCAAGGATGTGCCAAGGATGTGCCAAGGATGTGCCAAGTCGTGCTGGCGTGCTGCAAGGCTGCTGCGTGCAAGGCGCGTGTGCAAGGCCGTGCTGCAAGGATGTGCCAAGGCGCGTGCCAAGGATGTGCCAAGGATGTGCGCGCGCGTGCCAGGCGTGCGCGCGTGCAAGCGATGTGCAAGGATGCGTGGCAGGATGTGCTGCAATGTGCCAAGGATGTGCCAAGGATGTGCCAAGGATGTGCAAGGATGTGCCAAGGCGTGCGCTGGGCGTGCAAGGCGTGCCAAGGCGCGCAAGGCGATGTGCCAAGGCGCGTGCGCGCGTGCTGGCGATGTGCGGATGTGCAAGGATGTGCTGGCGATGTGCCAAGGATGTGCGCGCGTGCTGCGCGTGCCAAGCTGCGCTGCCAAGGATGTGCTGCGCGTGCAAGGCGTGCAAGGTGTGCAAGGCGTGCGCGTGCGCGCGTGCCAAGGCGCGTGCCAAGGATGCGCAAGGATGCGTGCTGCGCGTGCTGGCGTGCGCTGCAAGGATGTGCCGCGTGCAAGGATGTGCCAAGGATGTGTGTGCTGGGCGATGCTGGCGCGCGCAAGCGATGTGCTGGCGTGCTGCGCGCGTGCAGGCGCGTGCCGCGTGGCGCGTGCCAAGGATGCTGGCGATGTGCTGGATGTGCCAAGGCGCGCAAGGCGATGCTGCAAGCGCTGTGCAAGGATGTGCTGGCGCGATGTGTGTGTGCAAGGCTGCAAGCGATGTGACGTGCCAAGCGATGTGCCAAGGATGCTGCAAGCGATGTGCCAAGGCGTGCAAGGATGTGATGCAAGCGATGTGCAAGGCGTGCTGGCGCGCGCCAAGGCGTGCCGCGCGCTGCGTGCTGGGCGCGCTGCTGGCGCGCAAGCGTGTGAGCGTGCTGGCGCGCGCTGGCGCGTGCAAGGTGCGCGTGCGCTGTGCTGCTGGCGTGCTGGCGCGCTGCAAGCGCGCGTGCAAGGCGCTGCCAAGCGATGTGCCGATGTGCGCGGGCGCGTGCGCGGCGTGCGTGGCGTGCGCGCGCGCTGGCGATGCGCGCGCGTGCTGCTGCGTGCGCTGCTGCGCTGCGCGCGCGCGCGCTGCAAGTGTGCGCGCGATGTGCAAGGTGTGCTGCTGTGCTGCGCGTGCGCAAGGCGTGCAAGGCGCGATGCGCTGCGCAAGGCGCGCGCTGGTGCGCTGCTGGCGCTGCGTGCAAGGCGTGCGTGCAAGCGATGTGCTGCGCGTGCAAGGCGCGTGCGATGTGCGTGCAAGGCGTGCGCGATGTGCGCGGCGCGCGTGCGCGCGCTGGCGCTGTGCGCGTGCGCTGTGCTGCGCGCGCGCTGCGCGCGCGCGCGTGCTGGCGATGCGCTGCGCGCGCGCTGCCAAGGCGCGCTGCGCGCGTGCCAAGCGCGCGCGCGCGCGTGCTGATGCGCTGCTGCGCGTGCGCGTGTGCGCTGCGCGCGCTGGCTGCGTGCAAGGCTGTGCGCGCGCTGCTGCGTGCGTGCGCGCGTGCGCGTGTGCTGCAAGGCTGCGCGCGCTGGCGCTGCTGCTGCGTGCTGCGCGTGCGCTGCAAGATGTGCAAGGATGTGCCAAGCGCGTGCGCGCGTGCCAAGGCGTGTGCGCTGTGATGTGCAAGCGCGTGCCAAGGATGTGCCAAGGTGCGCGCAAGCGCTGCAAGGATGTGATGTGCGCAATGCGCGCTGCGCGATGTGCCGTGCGCTGCGCGCGTGCATGCGCGCTGCGTGCAAGGCGCGCTGCGCTGCTGCTGCGTGCTGCGTGCTGCGCTGCGCGCTGCGTGCGCTGCTGCTGCGTGCGCGCTGCGCGTGCGCGCGCGCGGCGCGCTGCTGCGCGCTGCGCGCGCTGCTGCGCTGCGCTAAGCGCTGCTGCGCGCTGCGCGCGCGCTGTGCGCGTGCTGCTGCGTGCATGCTGCGCGTGCGCGATGTGCTGCTGCGCAAGGTGTGCATGTGCTGCGCTGATGTGCAAGGTGCTGTGCGTGCGGTGTGCGCGCAAGGCGTGCCAAGGCGTGGCTGCGCGCTGCTGCGGTGCGCTGCTGGTGCAAGGCTGCTGCGGTGCATGCGCTGCCGGCGCTGCAAGGCTGCTGGCAAGTGCTGGCGTGCAAGGCTGCTGCAAGGGTGCCAAGGATGTGCCAAGGCGGTGTCAAGGCCGTGCCAAGGCTCGCTTTTGACCCAAAAATGATATCATCCCAATAGATTTGGACAATCTTGCCTCGTCAAAACTTTGCCAAAAACATCCAAGATTGCCCAAACCTTCACAAAGCATGCCTCGAAAATTCTAGCATGAACACGTATTCGCTCAACTTTCTTCATGTCTTGTGGCCTCTTTTCAATGATCACTTATCAAAGCTACATTGATCTACCTCAAGAATGTTACTCAAGGATGTTTCTTAACAAAATATATTTTTTTCCATATTTTTAAGTATTTTTCTAAGCATTTATCTTCTATTTTATTAATTAAAAAATAGTAAAAAATATTTTTTTTGGTCGAATTTTTTTTTTACCACATGATAATTTTCTTCATTCAATAAGCTTTCCAATGATCACAACCTCATCCCTATATCATTTTTGTACAAAAAGTTATGGCCTAGTACGCTTGGTCTAAATTTGTGATGTTTCCTTTCGAGGCGAGAGAACGCTTAACATCTACTATAGGGGGGGGGGGGTGGTGTTGAGGCAGGGGGTGGCAGTGGTGATGCTACTAGCGCCGCGCTTAGTATTTCCTTGCTATCAACCGCGACTTGGTGGCCGCTTGCATGCTTAGTAGTGATCGGATGGGAGCCCCCTCTCGCATGCGCGCGCGCGGCGGCGAGGTGGTCCAAGCAGCCCGGACAAGCGTTTTTAGCGCTCGTTCGCGCGGAGTGCTGGCCGTCACGTTGGACCCTTTCTGAAACGACCCTTTCGAGAAAATCCCCATTTCGGTGTCCGGCTTAGGTTTGGATAAATGTTCGAGCGATGCGATGATCCTTTGATCGCCATTTTCGATTTGTCACCTTGCCATGCATGACCAAGTCACGACCGGTAGGTGGGTGGCCAAGCATGGGCGGGTCGCATTTTGGGCATGAGCTGGCCAAGGGAAAACTTTGCTACGATTTATCTCGAACCTTTTCTAGACGCACGTAATGGGGGCACAAGAATGGGCTGGGCATTGCGATTGCTTGTGGAAACGCCCACGCTTGCAAGGTCTTGCTCGTTTGTGTGTGGGGCCCCGTCAAGAATTGTCCCATCGTTTGTGTCTTGCTAGGCGTACATTGGCGTAGAAGCTATGTTAGATTCCTTGACAAGTTCAATCTGGGTTGCGATCAAAGCCATGTAGGGCCACGTCACTATCGGGGTGGCGGCTAATACATGACTCGGGTTTCAACTCGGTGTTAGACTAGTGTGTGGGATTAATTGGCTTTTACAATATTTTTGTCTTTGTTTGATGCAAGCGTCTGGGCATTTTGTCGCATGAGATTTGATTGTTTCTTGCCTCGTTCATGCTTGAGTTGCGACTGGGTACGGGTTTGGCAAGTCGTTGAAGTTGGCTTTTCGTGCTTTTCATTTTCATGCCCAACGATCCTTTTAGGTATTTCTTTCGTTGCACACTCATAGTTCCTATGGAGTTGTGTTTTGGGTGACGAGGAATTGCTCAATTGCGAACGTCATGGCGTGTGAGTTGTAATGAGATTGTGTGTCTGGGCTCTCCTCTAGTGTGGCGAACCATGCATGTGCAATCTCTTTTCATTTGTTGCTAATGTTAGATTCGACGTTAGCTTTGATTGTGGTTCTTGTATTATTTACATGTGATGTTGTAACGATAGTTGCCGATGTTGGTTCTCTTGCTTTCCCTTATGCTCCTTGTAGGGGTAAAGCGATGATGATTGCAATGGTCATGTGCCTCCAACCTTAAATTGCTTGGTGCAATGAATTGTTGGTGCATTATGCTCGCTCGTGCTTCTTGTGGCGGGGAAGATGGAAAACGGTGTACAAGTGGCTTTGCCTCTTCTCATCGAGTTGTGTGCATTTAAAAAAGACAATCGCGCTCAACATTGTTCCCTCTTTGCCCAAAGAAGGGTGGACAATGCGGGTGTCGTTAGTGTCGTCTAGGAATGCTACCCGGTTGATCCCGCCGCGTAGTCATATGCTTGTCTCAAAGATTAAGCCATGCATGTGTAAGTATGAACAAATTCAGATCGTGAAACCGCGAATGGCTCATTAAATCGCTTATAGTTTGTTTGATGGTATCTCGCTACTCTGATAACCGTAGTAATTCTAGAGCTAATACGTGCAACAAACCCCGACTTCGGAAGTGGATGCATTTATTAGATAAAAGGTCAATGCGGCTCGCCCGTTTTCCCGATGATTCATGATAACTCGACGATCGCATGGCCTTTGTGCCGGCGACGCATCATTCAAATTTCTCGCCTCTATCAACTTTCGATGGTAGGATAGGGGCCTACCATGGTGGTGACGGTGACTGAGAATTGTGGTTCGATTCCGAGAGAGGAGCCCGAGAAACGGCTACCACATCCAAGGAAGGCAAAGCGCGCAAATTACCCAATCCCGACACTGGGAGGTAGTGACAATAAATAACAATACCGGCTCATCGAGTCCGGTAATTGGAATGAGTACAATCTAAATCCCTTAACGAGGATCCATCGGGAGGCAAGTCCGGTGCCAAAGCTCGCGGTAATTCCAGCCTCCAATAGCGTATATTTAAGTTGTTGCTTAAAAAGCTCGTAGTTGGACTTAGTGGTCGGGCTCGGCACGGCCCGCCTCGGTGTGCACGGTCGTCCCGTCCCTTCTACCGGTGATGCGCTCCGGTCTTAGTTGATCGGTCGTGACTCCGGTGTCGTTACTTTGAAGAAATTAGAGTGCTCAAAGCAAGCCATAGCTCAGATACATTAGCATGGGATAACATCATAGGATTTCTGGCCCTATTGCGTTGGCCTTCTGGATCGGAGTAATGATTAACAGGACAATGGGGCATTCGTATTTCATAGTCGTAGGTGAAATTCTTGGATTTATGAAAGACGAACCATCGCGAAAGCATTTGCCAAGGATGTTTTCATTAATCAAGAACGAAAGTCGGGGGCTCGAAGACGATCGATACCGTCCTAGTCTCAACCATAAACGATGCCGACTAGGGATCGGCGGATGTTGCATTTAGGACTCCGCCGCACCTTATGAGAAATCAAAGTTTTTGGGTTCCGGGGAGTATGGTCGCAAGGTCGAAACTTAAAGGAATTGACTAAGTGGCACCACCAGAGTGGAGCCTCGCGCTTAATTTGACTCAACACGGAAACTTACCTGTGTCCGACATAGTAAGGATTGACAGATCGAGAGCTCTTTCTTGATTCTATGGGTGGTGGTGCATGGCCGTTCTTAGTTGGTGGAGCGATTTGTCCGGTTAATTCCGTTAACGAACGAGACCTCACCGCTAACTAGCTACGTGGAGGTCACCTCCACGCCGCCTTCTAGAGGACTATGGCCGTTTAGGCCACTAAGTTTGAGGCACAATGTGTCCGCGATGCCCTTAGATGTTCGGGGCCGCACGCGCGCTACACCGATGTATTCAACGAGCTACTAGCCTCGCCGATGTGCCCGGGTAACCTTTGAAAATTTCATCGTGACGGGGATAGATCATTGCAATTGTTGGTCTTCAACGAGGAATTCCTAGTAAGCGCGAGTCATCACCGCGCTGACTACGTCCCCGCTCTTTGTACACACCGCCCGTCGCTCCTACCGATTGAATGGTCCTAAGAAGTGTTCGATCGCGGCGACGCGGCGGTTCGCCGCCGACGACGTCGCGAGAAGTCCACTCGAACCTTATCATTTAGAGGAAGGAGAAGTCGTAACAAGGTTTCCGTAGTGAACCCGCGAAGGATCATTGTTGATGCTTGCAAACGACCCGTGAACCATTGGCACCGTAACATTTGCGACGCAGCGCCCATCGGGTCCTTGTTGTTCAAAGAACAAAATCCGCGCGACACGCGCCAAGGAATCTAAATTAGAATAGAAATGACACGTTGAAGTGGTTCGTCCACTTCATTGCGTTGCGTTTCGAATACTTGAACGACTCTCGACAACGGATATCTCGCTCTCGCATCGATGAAGAACGTAGCGAAATGCGATACTTGGTGTGAATTGCGTAATCCCGTGAACCATCGAAGTTTTTGAACGCAAGTTGCGCCCGAGACTTCTGGCTGAGGGCACGCTCGCTCGGGCGCCACATGATGCACCGCAATCCATTTTTCGCATGTGGTAATGGAGATTGGCCTCCCGCGACGAGTGCACGGCTGGCTAAAATAGCAAAGCCTCGATGCTTGGAAGACGCGATCGCTGGTGGTTGACGAGAACTCTTTGTCAAACGAGTGACGCGTTCGGACGGCACGAATCGAGGCGAGCACCCTTTTCATATACTTTGCGACCCTGTGTCAAAGGGTCACCCGCCGAGTTTAAGCATATCAATAAGTTTGAGGAAAAGAAACTTACTAGATTCCCTTAGTAACGGCGAGCGAACCGGAAGAGCCCAAAGATGAAAATCGAACGGCGACGTCGTTTGAATTGTAGTCCGTAGAAGCATCCTCGCCGACGACCGGTTCAAGTCCCCCGAAAGGGGCGCCAGAGAGAGGTGAGAGCCCCGTCGTGCTCGGACCCGTCGCACCACGAGAGCGTCATCGAGTCGGGTTGTTTGGGAATGCAGCCCCAATCGGCAGAATTCCGTCCAAGGCTAAATATCGGCGAGAGTCCGATAGCGAACAAGTACCGCGAGGAAAGATGAAAAGGACTTTGAAAAGAGAGTCAAAGAGTGCTTGAAATTGTCTGGGAGGGAAGCGGATGGGGCCGGCGATGCGCTCTGGCCGGATGCAAGTGAACGGTGATGAGTTCTGGCCCGCCAATCGACTCTGGTGTGGACCGACGCGGACATGCGGCGGCGCCAAAGCCCGGTTGTTGTTATGCCCGTGGAGACGTCGTTGTCGCGATCGTGGTGAGAAGCGCGCGCCATTCGGCGTGCCTCCGCACTGCGTGCGTTCTCTGCGTCGCCGCTGGGTTTCCCATTCGCCCGTCTTGAAACACGACCAAGGAGGAGTCCGACATGTGTGCGAGTCAACGGCGAGTAAACCCGTAAGGCGCAAGGAAGTTCGATCGCGGATCCCTAACGGTTGCACCGCCGACCGACCTAGACCTTTTGAGAAGTGGTTCGAGTGTGAGCATACCCGTCGGACCCGAAAGATGGTGAACTATGCCTCGAGTGGGCGGGGGCGGCCGCGAGGAAACTCGTGGAGGCCCGCAGCCGATACCGACGTGCAAATCGTTCGTCCGACTGGGCATGTGGGCGAAAGACTAATCGAACCATCTAGTAGCCGGTTCCCTCCGAAGTTTCCCTCAGATAGCCGGAGTTCGGTGCGAGTTCTATCTGCAAAGCCAATGATTAGAGGCATGGGGACGCAACGTCTTCGACCTATTCTCAAACTTTAAATAGGTAGACTCGCATGGTCGCTTCGCTGAGCCGTGCCAAGGAATCGAGAGCTCCAAGTGGGCCATTTTTGGTAAGCAGAATCGGCGATGCGGATGAACCTAAGAAGTTCGGTTACGGTGCCCAATGCGCGCTAACCTAGAACCCACAAAGGGTGTGGTCGATTAAGACAAGAGATTCGTGGTCATGGAAGTCGAAATCCGCTAAGGAGTGTGTAACAACTCACCCGCCGAATCAACTAGCCCCGAAATGGATGGCGCCGAAGCGCGCAACCCACACCCGCCGCCGTCGGGGCAATTGTCAAGCCCCGATGAGTAGGAGGGCGCGGCGTAGTCGTAAAACCTAGTGGCGCGAGCCCGGCGAGCTTCCGTCTGCAGTGCAGCATCTGGTGGTAGTAGCAAATATTCAAATGAGAACTTTGAAGGCCGAAGAGGGAAAGGTTCCATGTGAACGCACTTGCACACGGGTTAGTCGATCCTAAGAGTCTGGGTAACCCCGTCTCGAAAGCGTGTTTCGCGCGAGCTTCGAAAGGAATCGGTTAAAATTCCCGAACCGGACGCGGCGGCTGACGCAACGTTGTGGAGTCCGAGACGTCTGGCGGGGCCTCGGGAAGAGTTATCTTTTCGTTTAACACCGCCCACTCGGAAACGGCCACGGAGGGAGGTGGTCCCGGCCGGAAGAGCACCGCACGTGGTGGTGTCCCGTCCGGCAGGCCCCGGCGCCCTTGAAAATCCGGAGGACCGAGTATCGTTCGCGCCCGGCCGTACTCATAACCGCATCGTCTCCAAGTGTGAACTCTCGGTCGATGGAAGAATGTAGGCAAGGGAAGTCAAGCAAAATGGATCCGTAACTTCGGGAAAAGGATTGGCTCGGTGGTCGGGCACGGGGTCCTAGTCCCGAACCCGTTTGGCCGTCAAGTGATCGCTGAGCCGCTCCCGCGGCGAGAGCGGCCACCGCGTGCTCTGTTTGGGACTGACTTGGAACGCTCTTTCGAGGCCTTCCTGCGTCGAACGCCGACTCGAATCGGTACGACAAGGGGAATCCGATCGTTTAATTAAAACAAAGCATTGCGATGGTCCTCGCGTGATGCTAACGCAATGTGATTTCGCCTGCTCGAATGTCAAAGTGAAGAAATTCAACCAAGCGCGGTAAACTACGGAGTAACTATGACTCTCTTAAGGTAGCCAAATGCCTCGTCATCTAATTAGTGTGACGCGCATGAATGGATTAACGAGATTCCCATCGTCCTCGTCTACTATCCAAATAAACCACGCCAAGTGGAACGGCTTGGCGTAATCAATGGGAAAGAAGACTGTTGAGCTTGACTCTAGTCCGACTTTGTGAAATGACTTGAGAGGTGTAGGATAAGCTGGGAGCCGTCTCTGGCGGCGAAAGTGAAATACCACTACTTTTAACGTTATTTTACTTATTCCGTGGATCTCAAGCGGGCACCGCCCTCATTTTAGTTCCAAGACATGCTTGCGTGTCGATCGATGGTATAAGACATTGTCATTGTCGTGGGGAGTTTGGTCGGGGCGCACATCCGTTAAAAGATAACGCAGTGTCCTAAGATGAGCTCAACGAGAACAAATCTCGTGTGGAACAAAAGTGGTAAAAGCTCGTTTGATTCTCGATTTCCAAGATTTAATACGAACCGTGAAAGCGTGGCCTATCGATCCTTTAGATCTTCTAATTTGAAGCTAGAGGTGTCGTAAAAGTTACCAGTGGATAATCAAGCTTCAGTGGCGCCAAGCGTTCATAGCGACGTTGCTTTTTGATCCTTCGATGCTCGCTCTTCCTATCATCGTGAAGCAGACCACCAAGTGTGGATTGTTCACCCACCAATAGGAACGTGAGTCGGGTTTAGACCGTCGTGAGACAAAGTTAGTTTTACCCTACCGATGATAGTGCCGCGATAGTAATTCAACCTAGACGAGAGGAACCGTTGATTCACACAATTGGTCATCGCGCTTGGTTGAAAAGCCGCTGGCGCGAAGTTACCGTGTGCAGGATTACGATCGAACGCCTCTAAGTCTAATCCAGTGCTAGAAAGGCGCGCATGCGCCCGTTGCTCGCTTGTCGACCCGCAAGCAGGGCCTAGCCCCCAAGCGGCACGTGTCATTGGAAAAGCTCGCGCGTCGATCGCCGCGCGGCACTCAAGTGTTATTTTGAACGAGCGACGGTAGAATCCTTGCGTGCACGACTTAAATACGCGACGGGTATTGTAAGTGGCAGAGTGGCCTCGCCGCCACGATCCACCGAGATTCAGCCCTTTGTCGCATCGATTCGACCCTCCCTTCATCATTCGCATGCCCCGTCACTTCAAAATAAGTGGTTCCGCCAAGGAATCGGGAGGCTCTGATGCCCTCGAAAACCGGATGCAAGTCACCTTCATCGGGCGTGCCAAGGCCTTCCCCTTCATCATTCCCAAGGCGTGCCAAGCCAAGTGCCAAGGCGTGCCAAGATGTGCGTGCCAAGGATGTGCCAAGGATGTGCCAAGGCGTGCTGGCGTGCAAGTGCGCGATGTGCAAGGCGCTGCGCAAGGATGTGCAAGGCGTGCAAGGATGTGCCAAGGCGTGCAAGGTGTGCGCTGGCGTGCAAGGCTGTGCCAAGGATGTGCCTGTGCGTGCAAGGATGTGCGTGCTGCGTGCAAGGCGTGCTGGCAAGGCGTGCCAAGGATGTGCCAAGGATGTGCCAAGGATGTGCCAAGGATGTGCAAGGATGCAAGGATGTGCTGCGCGCTGCGTGCCGCGCTGCTGCGCGCTGCGCGTGCGCGTGTGCGCGCGATGTGCCGCGCGTGTGCGCGCGTGTGCGCGCGTGCAAGGATGCTGCGCAAGGCGTGCCAAGCGATGCGTGCTGGCGACGTGCGCGCAAGGCAAGGCGCAAGCGATGCCAAGGATGTGATGCGCGTGCCAAGCGATGTGCCAAGGATGTGCTGGCAAGGACGTGCCAAGGGCGTGCCAAGGATGCGTGCAAGCGACGTGCCAAGGCGCGTGCTGGCGTGCCGCGCGCTGCGCGTGCGCGCGCGCTGGCGTGCGCGCGTGCTGCCAAGGCGCGTGCGCAAGGCGTGCGCGCTGGCGCGCGCGCTGGCGTGCGCGCGCGCAAGCGTGTGCGCGCGCTGGCGCGTGCAAGCGCGCGCAGGCGCGCTGCAAGGCGTGCAAGGCGCGTGCCAAGGATGCGCCAAGGATGTGCCAAGCGATGTGCTGTGCGCGCTGATGTGTGCGGATGTGTGCAAGGATGTGCCAAGGACGTGCCAAGGATGTGCTGGCAAGCGTGCAAGGCGCGCGTGCAAGCGCGCGCTGCGCGCGCGCTGCGCGCGATGTGCGCGCGCGCTGCGCGCGCTGCGCGCGTGTGCGCGCGCGCGTGCTGCAAGCGCTGCGTGCGATGCGCGCGCGCTGTGCGTGCAAGCGCGCGATGTGCGTGCTGCTGCGCGTGCCAAGGCGTGCGCCAAGGCGTGCGCGCGCTGGCGATGCTGCTGCGGCGCGATGTGCGAGTGCTGCTGTGCGCTGCGCGCGCGCTGGCGCGCTGCGCGCGCGCGTGCTGCTGCGCGCTGCCAATGCGTGCTGCGCGCTGCGCGCGTGTTGCGCTGCGCGTGCAAGGCGCTGCTGCGCGCTGCGCGCGCGCGCGCGCTGCGTGCGCGCTGCGCGCGCGCGTGCTGCGCGCGTGCTGCGCGCGTGCTGCGTGCGCGTGCGCGCTGCGCGCAAGGCGTGCGCGCGCAATGCGCGCGCTGTGCGCGATGTGCGCGCATGCGATGCTGCGCGTGTGCGCGCTGCGCGCTGCGCGCGCGCGCGCGCGTTGCGCGCGTGCAAGCGCGTGCTGCGCGCGCTGCGCGCTGTGCGCTGCGCGCTGGCGCGCTGCGCGCGCTGCGCTGCTGCGCGCTGCGCTGCTGCGCGCTGCGCGCTGCGCGCGCGTGCTGCTGCTGCGTGCGCTGCTGCTGCTGCGCGTGCTGCTGTGCCAAGCGCGCTGCAAGGATGTGCCAGGATGTGCCAAGGATGTGCTGCAGTGCGCGCTGCCGATGTGCCAAGGCGCGCTGCGCGTGCCGGCGCGCTGCGATGTGCTGCGCGCGCCAAGCGCGTGTGCCATGCGTGCGCGATGTGCAAGGCGTGCGCAAGGCTGCGTGCTGCGCTGCGGCTGCTGGTGCTGCTGCGCTGTGCAAGGCGTGCGGTGCCAAGCGCTGCTGCTGCGCGCTGCGCGCGTGCTGCGCGCGCGTGCTGCTGCGCGCGCGGTGCGCGGCGTGCTGCGCGCGCTGCGCGCTGCTGCTGCAAGGCGCTGCGCTGGCGCTGCGCGTGCTGTGCTGTGCTGTGTGCTGTGCTGGCAAGTGCTGCGTGCCAAGGATGTGCCAAGGTGATGTGCAAGGATGTGCCAAGGATGTGCAAGGTGCGTGCAAGGTGCGCGCGTGCTGGCGTGCAAGGCGTGCGTGCGCAAGGCGTGCAAGGGCGCTGCTGGCGTGCTGCTGGCGTGCAAGGCTGGCTGGCGCGGCTGCGCTGCAAGGCGTGGCATGGTGCCAAGGATGTGCCAAGGCGGTGTCAAGGCCGTGCCAAGGCTCGTTTGATGACCCAAAAATGATATCATCCCAATAGATTTGGACAATCTTGCCTCGTCAAAACTTTGCCAAAAACATCCAAGATTGCCCAAACCTTCACAAAGCATGCCTCGAAAATTCTAGCATGAACACGTATTCGCTCAACTTTCTTCATGTCTTGTGGCCTCTTTTCAATGATCACTTATCAAAGCTACATTGATCTACCTCAAGAATGTTACTCAAGGATGTTTCTTAACAAAATATATTTTTTTCCATATTTTTAAGTATTTTTCTAAGCATTTATCTTCTATTTTATTAATTAAAAAATAGTAAAAAATATTTTTTTTGGTCGAATTTTTTTTTTACCACATGATAATTTTCTTCATTCAATAAGCTTTCCAATGATCACAACCTCATCCCTATATCATTTTTGTACAAAAAGTTATGGCCTAGTACGCTTGGTCTAAATTTGTGATGTTTCCTTTCGAGGCGAGAGAACGGCTTAACATCTACTATAAGGGGGGGGGTGGGTGTTGAGGGGGGGGGTGGCAGTGGTGATGCTACTAGCGCCGCGCTTAGTATTTCCTTGCTATCAACCGCGACTTGGTGGCCGCTTGCATGCTTAGTAGTGATCGGATGGGAGCCCCCTCGGGCATGCGGCGGCGGCGGCGGCGAGGTGGTCCAAGCAGCTCCGACAGCGTTTTTAGCGCTGTTCGCGCGAGTGCTGGCTACCACGTTGGACCCTTTTCTAAGTGAAACGACCCTTTCGAGAAAATCCCCATTTCGGTGTCCGGCTTAGGTTTGGATAAATGTTCGAGCGATGCGATGATCCTTTGATCGCTCATTTTCGATTTGTCACCTTGCCATGCATGACCAAGTCACGACCGGTAGGTGGGCAGCCATGGGCGGGTCGCATTTTGGGCATGAGCTGGCCAAGGGAAAACTTTGCTACGATTTATCTCGAACCTTTTCTAGACGCACGTAATGGGGGCACAAGAATGGGCTGGGCATTGCGATTGCTCTGGTGGAAACGCCCACGCTTGCAAGGTCTTGCTCGTTTGTGTGTGGGCCCCGTCAAGAATTGTCCCATCGTTTGTGTCTTGCTAGGCGTACATGGCGTAGAAGCTATGTTAGATTCCTTGACAAGTTCAATTGGGTGCGATCAAAGCCATGTAGGCCACGTCACTATTGGGTGGCGCTAATACATGACTCGGGTTTCAACTCTCGGTGTTAGACTAGTGTGTGGGATTAATTGGCTTTTACAATATTTTTGTCTTTGCCTGATGCAAGCGTCTGGGCATTTTGTCGCATGAGATTTGATTGTTTCTTGCCTCGTTCATGCTTGAGTTGCGACTGGGTACGGGTTTGGCAAGTC
>JBBNAF010000060.1:197500-200000 GCA_039657365.1 Stephania yunnanensis
GTGGTTCGTCCACTTCATTGCGCTGCGTTTCGAATACTTGAACGACTCTCGACAACGGATATCTCGCTCTCGCATCGATGAAGAACGTAGCGAAATGCGATACTTGGTGTGAATTGCGTAATCCCGTGAACCATCGAAGTTTTTGAACGCAAGTTGCGCCCGAGACTTGGCTGAGGGCACGCTCGCTCGGGCGCCACATGATGCACCGCAATCCATTTTTCGCATGTGGTAATGGAGATTGGCCTCCCGCGACGAGTGCACGGCTGGCTAAAATAGCAGCCTCGATGCTTGGAAGACGCGATCGTGGTGGTTGACGAGAACCTTTGTCAAACGAGTGACGCGTCTCGGACGGCACGAATCGAGGCGAGCACCCTTTTCATATACTTTGCGACCCTGTGTCAAAGTGGGTCACCCGCCGAGTTTAAGCATATCAATAAGTTTGAGGAAAAGAAACTTACTAGATTCCCTTAGTAATCGGCGAGCGAACCGGAAGAGCCCAAAGATGAAAATCGAACGGCGACGTCGTTTGAATTGTAGTCCGTAGAAGCATCCTCGCCGACGACCGGTTCAAGTCCCCGGAAAGTGGGCGCCGAGAGGTGAGAGCCCCGTCGTGCTCGGACCCGTCGCACCACGAGGAGTCGTCATCGAGTCGGGTTGTTTGGGAATGCAGCCCCAATCAAGCAGAATTCCGTCCAAGGCTAAATATCGGCGAGAGTCCGATAGCGAACAAGTACCGCGAGGAAAGATGAAAAGGACTTTGAAAAGAGAGTCAAAGAGTGCTTGAAATTGCTGGGAGGGAAGCGGGGGGCCGGCGATGCGCCTGGCCGGATGCAAGTGAATCGGTGATGAGCCTGGCCCGCCAATCGACTGGGTGTGGACCGACGCGGATTGGCGGCGGCGCCAAAGCCCGGTTGTTGTTATGCCCGTGGAGACGTCGTTGTGCGCGATCGTGGTGAGAAGCGCGCGCCATTCGGCGTGCCTCCGCACTGCGCGTGCTCTGCGTCGCCCTGGGTTTCCCATTCGCCCGTCTTGAAACACGACCAAGGAGTCCGACATGTGTGCGAGTCAATCCGGCGAGTAAACCCGTAAGGCGCAAGGAAGTTCGATCGCGCGGATCCCTACGGTTGCACCGCCGACCGACCTAGACCTTTGAGAAGTGGTTCGAGTGCGAGCATACCCGTCGGACCCGAAAGATGGTGAACTATGCCCGAGCGGGGCGGCCGAGGAAACTCTCGTGGAGGCCCGCAGCCGATACCGACGTGCAAATCGTTCGTCCGACTGGGTGCATGTGGGCGAAAGACTAATCGAACCATCTAGTAGCCGGTTCCCTCCGAAGTTTCCCTCAGATAGCCGGAGTTCGGTGCGAGTTCTATCTGCAAAGCCAATGATTAGAGGCATCGGGGACGCAACGTCTTCGACCTATTCTCAAACTTTAAATAGGTAGACTCGCATGGTCGCTTCGCTGAGCCGTGCCAAGGAATCGAGAGCTCCAAGTGGGCCATTTTTGGTAAGCAGAATCGGCGATGCGGATGAACCGAAGTTCGGTTACGGTGCCCAATGCGCGCTAACCTAGAACCCACAAAGGGTGTTCGGGTCGACAAGACAACAGATTCGTGGTGGTGGAAGTCGAAATCCGCTAATGAGTGTGTAACAACTCACCCGCCGAATCAACTAGCCCCGAAATGGATGGCGCCGAAGCGCGCAACCCACACCCTACGCCGTCTGGGCAATTGTCAAGCCCCGATGAGAGGAGGGCGGGCGTAGTCGTAAAACCTAGTGGCGCGAGCCCGGCGAGCTTCCGTCTGCAGATCTGGTGGTAGTAGCAAATATTCAAATGAGAACTTTGAAGGCCGAAGAGGGAAAGGTTCCATGTGAACGCACTTGCACACGGGTTAGTCGATCCTAAGAGTCTGGGTAACCCCGTCTCGAAAGCGTGAGCCAGCGCGAGCTTCGAAAGTGGAATCGGTTAAAATTCCCGAACCGGACGCGGCGGCTGACGCAACGTTGTGGAGTCCGAGACGTCTGGCGGGGCCTCGGAAGAGTTATCTTTTTTCGTTTAACACCGCCCACTCGGAAACGGCCACTGGAGGGTGGTCCAATGGCCGGAAGAGCACCGCACGTTGGTGGTGTCCGGCAGCCCCGGCGCCCTTGAAAATCCGGAGGACCGAGTATCGTTCGCGCCCGGCCGTACTCATAACCGCATCGTCTCCAAGGTGAACAGCCTCTCGGTCGATGGAAGAATGTAGGCAAGGGAAGTCGGCAGAAATGGATCCGTAACTTCGGGAAAAGGATTGGCTCGGTGGTCGGGCACGGGGTCCTAGTCCCGAACCCGTTGGCCGTCAAGTGATCGCTGAGCCGCCTCCCGCGGCGAGAGCGGCGGCCACCGCGTGCTCTGTTTGGGGACTGACTTGGAACGCTCTTTCGAGGCCTTCCTGCGTCGAACGCCGACTCGTAATCGGTACGGACAAGGGGAATCCGATCGTTTAATTAAAACAAAGCA
>JBBNAF010000061.1:0-5000 GCA_039657365.1 Stephania yunnanensis
GGTGTTAGACTAGTGTGGGATTAATTGGCTTTTACAATATTTTTGTCTTTGCCGGATGCAAGCGTCGGGGCATTTTGTCGCATGAGATTTGATTGTTTCTTGCCTCGTTCATGCTTGAGTTGCGACTTGGGTATGGGTTTGGCAAGTCGTTGAAGTTGGCTTTTCGTGCTTTTCATTTTCATGCCCACGATCCTTTTAGGTATTTCTTTCGTTGCACACTCATAGTTCCTATGGAGTTGTGTTTTGGGTGACGAGGAATTGCTCAATTGCGAACGTCATGGCGTGTGAGTTGTAATGAGATTGTGTGTCTTGGGCTCTCCTCTAGTGTGGCGAACCATGCATGTGCAATCTCTTTTCATTTGTTGCTAATGTTAGATTCGACGTTAGCTTTGATTGTGGTTCTTGTATTATTTACATGTGATGTTGTAACGATAGTTGCCGATGTTGGTTCTCTTGCTTTCCCTTATGCTCCTTGTAGGGGTAAAGCGGATGATTGCAACGGTCATGTGCCTCCAACCTTAAATTGCTTGGTGCAATGAATTGTTGGTGCATTATGCTCGTTCGTGCTTGTGGGTGGGGAAGATGGAAAACGGTGTACAAGTGGCTTTGCCTCTTCTCATCGAGTTGTGTGCATTTAAAAAAGACAACTCGCGCTCTCAACATTGTTCCCTCTTTGCCCAAAGCAAGGGTGGACAATGCGGGGTGTCGTTAGTGTCGTCTAGGAATGCTACCTGGTTGATCCCGCGTAGTCATATGCTTGTCTCAAAGATTAAGCCATGCATGTGTAAGTATGAACAAATTCAGATCGTGAAACTGCGAATGGCTCATTAAATCGCTTATAGTTTGTTTGATGGTATCTCGCTACTCGGATAACCGTAGTAATTCTAGAGCTAATACGTGCAACAAACCCCGACTTCTGGAAGGGATGCATTTATTAGATAAAAGGTCAATGCGGGCTCTGCCCGTTTTCCTGATGATTCATGATAACTCGACGGATCGCATGGCCTTTGTGCCGGCGACGCATCATTCAAATTTCTCGCCCTATCAACTTTCGATGGTAGGATAGGGGCCTATCTTGTCACACCCCTAAAAGCGAGACCCGACAGATCGGCTAGGCACGTCAGAACCTAGTAAATGACCAAGTTCCGGAGGACTTGGGTGGTTCCGTGGAGGTTAGATGTTGGACTTTGGAGGGTTGCAGCATGGCCTACGGTGATATGTGTGTGTGCATGTGGGTCGCACAAAGGTGTCTAAGCGTGGGCTTAGGCACGGCGCATGGAGACGTCTAGGCGCGGGTCTAGACGTAGCGCATCGCCAAAAGCGCACAGGTGAGAGCGCGTAAGGCAGCACGCACGGGCGCGAGCACGGCGCGCGCGTGCATGCGGCACGCAGAGCGCGCAAGCAAACGCAGCCGCGGCGCGGCGTGCATGCGCGCAAGAACGCGGGCGAGCGCGTCGGACGCGTGAGCGCGCGCGATCGTGCGCGCATAGGCGCGCGCATTCGGACGGGCGAGCGCATGGTCGCATGCGGACAGATGCGCGCATACGGTTGAGCGCGGATGGATGCGGCACATGGGCGAGCGCGCGGGACGAGCGCGGGATTTTCCTTGGCACGGTACCTTGGCACGCCTTGGCACGGCGCCTTGGCAGACTTAGGTATTCTTTGGCAGAGTTAGGTACGATCCTTGGCACGGGCAAGGTTCGGACACATTTCCTCGGGCGCGATGGTGCCTTAGGCTTGAGAAAGACTTGGGCAAGGCGGACCTTGGCTTGAGTTGACAAATCTTGACCTGGGCGTTGACCCTGGTCAAAGTACGCTTGGTCTCACTTTGGGATGTTTTCTATTGGAGCGGAGGAAACGGCTTAACATCTACTATAAGGGGAGGTGGTCTCTCCTAGGGGTGGTGTGTGCACGGTAGCATGGTTTACCCTCGAGCATGCCTTGGGCATCATGCCAAGGTAAGTCCCTCGAGCCCATGCTCCGACCACCCCGAGCCGGCGGACTCGACGAGCCCCGGCTAGCAACGTGCTCGAACGGACCTGAGCAAAGTTAAGCATTTCTGTCCGTAGAGAAGCATGAACCACGAGGCGTGGGGAGATCAAATGGCGAGTTATATGAGCAAGCAAGTAGTAGCGGTTACGAAAGGGCTCATTAACTACCTTGGTCATGGGCATGACCAAAGCAAGTCCGAGTTTGGTGGCCGGGACGATAATGGTGGTCGTTACAAGTGGTGGCGGTTACAAATGGGAGCAAGATTATGGTATTGCTCATTGATTACCTTGATCATGGGCGTGATCAAGGGGTCGTCCCGGAATGGTGGGCGGTTTCATCCTAGTGGCAAGAAGGAGGGCGGACAGCTTGGTAATCGCGCGCACATTAAGGGGGTGGTGTTTAATGTAGGCTTAATTGGTGTTGTAATCGCCGTCTGGTCGGGCTATAAAGCCAGAGCGGGGATGCTTGAGGGGGCATCCAATCGGAGAATAATCTAGGCAACCAGAGGGATCAATAGAGCATCCGAGAGGATCGTGTAGTACGAAAATGCATATGGTTGCATGAGTAGATGCACAAAGTGTACCGAGGGTTGTAATTCCATAGAGAGCTAATAAACATTTCCTTGCCGTCCATTGTATTGTTGTTGCTTTGTTGCTTATTTGTGTGACTTAGTATTCGCATTGCGCATAGGGTTGTGCTTGAGCTAGGGACGGTCCCTAGGCATCACAGGTGGTTGAGAGCGAAAAATTCCTTAGGGAAAACCTCTCTCAATTGACCCCGTGACAGTTGGTATCAGAGCCTCGGTGGAGGTGATTGATCTCGGTTGGTGAGATTGGTGTTAGAGACAACTCTCCGAACGTGACAATTGTGGCCAGAGACACATTCGGAGACGATGGCAACAAGAGCAGCAGGGCGAACTAAGTGAGAGGGTTGCTCACTTAGAACAACAATTGGCAACAATGTCTGTTCCGGGCGAACAGGCAGAGTCTTCAACATCGTCGGCGCGTATTGAAGGCTTGGAAAGGTTGGTGGCGTCGCTGGTGGCCAGGGAGGGGTCACAAGCAACCACGATGGCTTTGTGGGAGACGAGATTTGAAGAGCTTGAAGCATATGTGCGCTCTGTGGTAGAGCAAACCACCGATATACTTGCGGATATGGCAATGGAGGTGAAGGTGCTTAAGCGAGCCGTGGGCGGATCCTCGGAGGGTGCCGTTACGGTGAAATCTCGAACCAAAATACCGGAGCCAAAGAAGTTCTCAGGGAAGCGGAGCGCTAAGGAGCTTGAGAATTTTCTTTGGGACATGGAGCAGTATTTTGCAAATACTGGCACGGAGGAGGGCAAGAAGGTTACCTTGACCTCGATGTATCTCGAGGAGATGCAAAGCTTTGGTGGCGAACCGAGTTGACAACGATGTAGCCGCTGGTCGACCAAAGATTGAGACGTGGGAGGCGCTGAAACGGGAATTGAAGGAGCAATTCCTACCCACGAATGCGGCATGGCAAGCGCGGGAGGCGTTACGCCAGTTGAAGCAGAAAGGGACGGTTAGGGAATACGTGAAGGAATTCTCTTCCTTACTGCTCGACATCAAGAACATGTCCGAGGAGGACAAATTGTTCAATTTCACTACTGGATTGCAAGGATGGGCGCAGTCGGAGCTGCGACGGCAAGGCGTGAAGGACTTGCAGAGTGCAATTGCGGTGGCGGATAGTCTGGTTGATTACAAAACCAGCGGTACTTCTTTTGAAGAGAAAGAAAAGAAGTACAAGGAGAAGGATCGAACGGGTAGATCCAAGAAGGAGGAGGAGTCTTCTTCAAAAGATGATGCTAGTGCCAAAGCATCAAAAGGGAAGCGGGGTCGTTTCATATGTGACGGTCCTCATGTGGCAAAGGATTGCCAAAAAGAGAGAAGCTGAATGCGATTGTGGTGGACGAACATGAGGTTCGAATGAACCCCTTGCGGTTGATCAACACGGTGCGCAGTGTGCACAAGGCCTGGAGCATCAGTGGGTCTGATGTTCGTGGAGGCTCAAGTCAATCACCAGAGGGTGAAGGTGCTGATCGATACGGGGGCCACACATTCGATGATAGCAGTGAACCTAGCTCGGAAGCTTGGTTTGAAGCTTGCGGAGAGTGCAAGTATGGTGAAGGCAGTCAATTCCGAACCAAAGAAGGCCGCGGGGGTAGCTTTGGACGTGGATATTCGGATTGGTGCTTGGGATGGCAAGGTAAACCTGGTTGCTATTCCGTTGGACGATTTTGAGATCATTGCGGGAAATGATTTCTTGGTGGCCGGGAGTGTCGCCGTGATTCCATCACTTCATGGCTTGCTGATCATGGATGAGAAGGAGCCGTGCTTTGTTCCAAAGCGATGCGAGGCGGGGGCAAAGGCAATGCACCAAGGTTGGTGGCATTGCAAGTACGTGATCCGATGGAGGAATGTTGCTTCGGTGGGCAACGGCTTGGTGAACAGGCAGAGTTGGAGCGTTCGATGAGGGCATCGAACAATTCGGCGGGGGGATGTTTGTCACACCCCTAAAAGCGAGACCCGACAGATGGCTAGGCGATCGGTAACCTAGTAAATGACCAAGTTCCGGAGGACTTGGGTGGTTCCGTGGAGGTTAGATGTTGGACTTTGGAGGGTTGCAGCATGGCCTACGGTGATATGTGTGTGTGCATGTGGGTCGCACAAAGGTGTCTAAGCGTGGGCTTAGGCACGGCGCATGGAGACGTCTAGGCGCGGGTCTAGACGTAGCGCATCGCCAAAAGCGGCACGCAGGAGCGCGTAAGGCAAGCACGCAGCGCGGAGCGCGGGCGTGCATGCGCGCAAGAACGCGGGCGAGCGCGTAGGACGCGCGCAAGCGTGCGCGCGCGATCGTGCGCGCATAGCGCGCGCGCATTCGGACGGCGAGCGCATGGTCGCATGCGGACAGATGCGCGCATACGGTTGAGCGCGGATGGATGCGGCACATGGGCGAGCGCGCGGGACGAGCGCGGGATTTTCCTTGGC
>JBBNAF010000061.1:40000-42500 GCA_039657365.1 Stephania yunnanensis
CAAGGCGTGCCAAGGCGTGCCAAGGTCGCGTGCCAAGGCGGTGCCAAGTGCGTGCCAAGGCAAGGCGTGCCAAGCGTGATGTGCCAAGGATGTGCAAGGATGTGCCAAGGATGTGCCAAGGATGTGCCAAGGATGTGCCAAGGATGTGCCAAGGATGTGCCAAGGATGTGCCAAGGATGTGCCAAGTGCAAGCGGTGCCAAGGATGTGCCAATGGCGTGCCGATGTGCCAAGCGGTGCCAAGGCGGTGCCAAGGATGTGCCAAGATGTGCCAAGCGGTGCCAAGGCGTGCAGGCGTGCAGGCGGTGCCAAAGCGGTGCCAAGGCGTGCCAAGGCGGCGCCAAGGATGCTGCGATGTGCCAAGATGTGATGTGCCAGGATGTGATGTGTGATGTGCCAAGGATGTGCCAAGGCGTGCAAGGATGTGCCAAGATGATGTGCCAGAGGTGCCAAGATGTGCCAAGATGTGCCATGTGCGAGATGTGCCAAGGATGTGCCAAGGCGATGTGCCAAGAGATGTGCCAGGCGTGCCAGGCGTGCCAAAGGCGTGCCAAGCGGTGCCAAGCGGTGCGCGTGCCAAGGATGTGCCAAGCGTGCCAAAGGCGTGCCAAGCGCGTGCCAAGGCGGTGCCAGGCGTGCCAGGATGTGCAAGGCGGTGCCAGCGTGGATGTGCCAAGGATGTGCAAGATGTGCCAAGCGATGTGCCAAGATGTGCCAAGGATGTGCCAAGGATGTGCCAGGATGTGCCAAGGATGTGCCAAGGATGTGCCAAGCGGTGCCAGGATGTGCCAGGATGTGCCAAGCGATGTGCCAAGCGGTGCCAGCGATGTGCAAGCGGTGAGCGATGTGTGCGGTGCCAAGGCGGTGCCAAGGCGGTGCCAAGGCGTGCCAAGCGGTGCCAGCGGTGCAAGCGATGTGCCAAGGCGGTGCCAAGGGTGCCAAGATGTGCCAAGCGGTGCAAGATGTGCAAGGCGGTGCCATGTGCGGTGCCAAGGCGTGTGCCAAGTGCAAGGTGCAAGCGGTGCATGTGCGGTGCCAAAGCGGTGCCAAGGCGGTGCCAAGCGTGCCAAGCGTGCCAAGCGGTGCAGGTGCCAAGGATGTGCCAAGGATGTGCCAAGGTGCCAAGCGGTGCCAAGCGGTGATGTGCCAAGGATGTGCCAATGTGGGCGGTGCCAAGGATGTGCCAAGGCGGTGCCAAGATGTGCCAAGGCGGTGCCGATGTGCAAGGCGGTGCCAAGGCGGTGCCAGGATGTGCCAAGTGCGGTGCCAAGGCGGTGCGGTGCGGTGCCAAGCGGTGCCAAGGCGTGCAAGGCAGGTGTGCGGTGCGGTGCAAGGCGTGCCAAGGCGTGCCAAGGCGGTGCCAAGGCGGTGCAAAAGCGCGTGCCAAGGCGGTGCCAGGCGAAGGCGGTGCCAAGGCGGTGCCAAGGCGTGCCAAGGCGGTGCCAAGGCGGTGCAAGCGTGCAAGCGGTGCCAAGGCGGTGCCAGGGCGGTGCCAAGGCGGTGCCAAGGCGGTGCCAAGCGGTGGCGGTGCAAGGCGGTGCCAAGGCGGTGCAAGGCGGTGCCGGTGCCAAGGCGGTGCAAGGCGGTGCCAAGGATGTGCCGGTGGCGGTGCCAAGGCAAGGCGGTGCCAAGGCGTGCCAAGGCGTGCCAAGGCGTGCCAAGGCGTGCCAAGGCGTGCCAAGCGGTGCGTGCAAAGGGTGCCAAGGGTGCCAAGCGTGCCAAGGCGGTGCCAAGGCGGTGCCAAGGGCGCGCCAAGGATGTGCCAAGGCGGCGTCAAGGCCGTGCCAAGGCTCTTTGATGACCCAAAAATGATATCATCCCAATAGATTTGGACAATCTTGCCTCGTCAAAACTTTGCCAAAAACATCCAAGCTTGCCCAAACCTTCACAAAGCGTGCCTCGAAAATTCTAGCATGAACACGTATTCGTTCAACTTTCTTCATGTCTTGTGGCCTCTTTTCAATGATCACTTATCAAGCTACATTGATCTACCTCAAGAATGTTACTCAAGGATGTTTCTTAACAAAATATATTTTTTTCCATATTTTTAAGTATTTTTCGGCATTTATCTTCTATTTTTTTAATTAAAAAATAGTAAAAAATATTTTTTTTGGTCGAATTATTTTTTTTACCACATGATAATTTTCTTCATTCAATAAGCTTTCCAATGATCACAACCTCATCCCTATATCATTTTTGTACAAAAAGTTATGGCCTAGTACGCTTGGTCTAAATTTGTGATGTTTCCCTTTGGAGGTGAGAGAACGGCTTAACATCTACTATAAGGGGGGGTGGGTGTTGAGGCGGGGGGGTGGCAGGGTGATGCTACTAGCGCTCGCGCTTAGTATTTCCTTGCTATCAACCGCGACTTGGTGGCCGCTTGCATGCTTAGTAGTGATCGGATGGGAGCCCCCCCTTGGCATGCGGCGGCGCGGGCGGCGAGGGTGGTCGGCGGCTCGGTCGGCGTTTTTAGCGCGTTCGCGCGCGGAGTGCTGGCCGATC
>JBBNAF010000061.1:50000-52500 GCA_039657365.1 Stephania yunnanensis
AAGGATGTGCCAAGGATGTGCCAAGGCGTGCAAGCGTGCCAAGGCGTGCCAAGGCGGTGCCAGGCGGGCCAAGGCGGTGCAAGGCGTGCCAAGGTGCCAAGGATGTGCCAAGCGATGTGCCAGGATGTGGCGGTGCCAAGGATGTGCCAAGGATGTGCCAAGCGGTGCCAAGCGATGTGCCAATGTGGATGTGCCAAGGATGTGCCAAGGATGTGCCAAGGCGATGTGCCAAGGCGTGTGCCAAGCGATGTGCCAAGCGATGTGCAAGGAAGCGGTGCCAAGCGATGTGCCAAGTGCCAATGTGCCAAGGCGGTGCCAAATGTGCCAAGGCGTGCAAGGCAAGTGCGTGCAAGGCGGTGCCAAGTGCCAAGCGTGCCAAGGCGGTGCCAAGGATGTGCCAGGATGTGCCAAGGCGTGCCAAGGATGTGCCAAGGATGTGCCAAGGATGTGCCAAGGATGTGCCAAGGATGTGCCAAGGATGTGCCAGGATGTGCCAAGGATGTGCCAAGGATGTGCCAAGGATGTGCAAGGATGTGCCAAGGGTGTGCCAGATGTGCCAAGGATGTGCCAAGCGGTGCCAAGCGGTGCCAAGGCGGTGCCAGGCGGTGCCAAGGCGGTGCCAAGCGGTGCCAAGGCGGTGCGCGGTGCCAAGCGGTGTGCAAGCGTGCGGTGCGGTGCAAGCGGTGCCAAGCGGTGCCAAGGGTGCAAGGATGTGCAGGCGGTGCAAGCGATGCGGTGCCAAGGTGCCAAGGCGGTGCCAAGCGTGTGCCGTGCAGCGTGCCAAGGCGTGCCAAAGCGTGCAAGGTGTGCCAAGTGCGGTGCCAAGGCGGTGCCAAGCGATGTGCCAAGTGCCAAGCGAGCGTGCCAAGGATGTGCCAAGGATGTGGCGGTGCCAGGCGGTGCCAAGATGTGCCAAGGCGGTGCCAAGGATGTGCCAAGGTGCCAAGGATGTGCAGGCGATGTGCAAGGCGGTGCCAGCGGTGCCAAGGCGGTGCCAAGGCGGTGCCAAGGCGGTGCCAGGATGTGCCAGATGCGGTGCCAAGGCGGTGCCAAGCGGTGCCAAGCAGGATGTGCCAAGCGTGCAAGATGTGCCAAGGCGTGCAGGCATGTGCGTGCCAAGCGGTGCCAAGGTGCCAAGGCGTGCCAAGGTGCCAAGCGGTGCCAAGGCGGTGCCAAGGCGGTGCCAAGGCGGTGCCAAGTGCGTGCCAAGGCGGTGCCAGCGGTGCCAGCGGTGCGCGTGTGCAAGGCGGTGCCAAGGCGGTGCCAAGGCGGTGCGTGCGGTGCCAAGGCGGTGCCAGGCGGTGGCAAGGTGTGCCAAGGCGGTGCCAGTGCGGTGCAAGGCGGTGCAAGGATGTGCCAAGGCGGTGCAAGGCGGTGCCAAGGATGTGCCAAGGCGGTGCCAAGGCGTGCCAAGGCGGTGCCAAGGCGTGCCAAGGCGTGCCAAGGCGTGCAAGGCGTGCCAAGGTGGCGTGCCAAGGCGGTGCCAAGGTCGTGCCAAGGCGGTGCCAAGGCGGTGCCAAGGCGGTGCCAAGGGCGCGCCAAGGATGTGCCAAGGCGGCGTCAAGGCCGTGCCAAGGCTCTTTGATGACCCAAAAATGATATCATCCCAATAGATTTGGACAATCTTGCCTCGTCAAAACTTTGCCAAAAACATCCAAGCTTGCCCAAACCTTCACAAAGCGTGCCTCGAAAATTCTAGCATGAACACGTATTCGTTCAACTTTCTTCATGTCTTGTGGCCTCTTTTCAATGATCACTTATCAAAGCTACATTGATCTACCTCAAGAATGTTACTCAAGGATGTTTCTTAACAAAATATATTTTTTTCCATATTTTTAAGTATTTTTCGGCATTTATCTTCTATTTTTTTAATTAAAAAATAGTAAAAAATATTTTTTTTGGTCGAATTATTTTTTTTACCACATGATAATTTTCTTCATTCAATAAGCTTTCCAATGATCACAACCTCATCCCTATATCATTTTTGTACAAAAAGTTATGGCCTAGTACGCTTGGTCTAAATTTGTGATGTTTCCCTTTGGAGGTGAGAGAACGGCTTAACATCTACTATAAGGGGGGGTGGGTGTTGAGGCAGGGGGGGTGGCAGGGTGATGCTACTAGCGCTCGCGCTTAGTATTTCCTTGCTATCAACCGCGACTTGGTGGCCGCTTGCATGCTTAGTAGTGATCGGATGGGAGCCCCCCCCCCTGGCATGCGGCGGCGCGCGGCGGCGCGGGTGGTCCGGCGGCTCGGTCGGCGTTTTTAGCGCTGTTCGCGCGGAGTGCTGGCCGATCACGTTGGACCCTTTCGGTGAAACGACCCTTTCGAGAAAATCCCCATTTCGGGTGTCGGTTTAGGTTTGGATAAATGTTCGAGCGATGCGATGATCCTTTGATCGGCTCATTTTCGATTTGTCACCTTGCCATGCATGACCAAGTCACGACCGGGTAGGTGGCAGCCAAGCCATGGGCGGGTCGCATTTTGGGCATGAGCTGGCCAA
>JBBNAF010000061.1:60000-70000 GCA_039657365.1 Stephania yunnanensis
TGTGCCAAGGCGTGGATGTGCCAAGGCGGTGCCAAGCGATGTGCCAATGTGCCAAGGATGTGCCAAGGATGTGCCAAGGATGTGCCAAGGCGGTGCCAAGCGATGTGCGGTGCGAGCGTGCCAAGGCGTGCCAAGCCAAGCGGTGCCAAGCGGTGCCAGCGATGTGCCAGGCGGTGCAAGGCGGTGCCAGGATGTGCCAAGGCGGTGCCAAGGATGTGCCAGGGATGTGCCAAGGATGTGCCAAGGATGTGCCAAGGATGTGCCAAGGATGTGCCAGGATGTGCCAAGGATGTGCCAAGCGATGTGCCAGGATGTGCCAAGGATGTGCCAAGCGTGTGCCAAGCGTGCCAATGTGCCAAGCGGTGCCAAGGGCGGTGCCAAGGCGGTGCCAAGCGGTGCCAAAGCGGTGCCAAGGATGTGCCAAGATGTGCCAAGGTGCAAGGCGGTGCCAGAGATGTGTGCCAATGTGGCGGTGCCAAGAGTGCCAAGATGTGCCAAGGATGTGCCAAGGCGGTGCCAAGGATGTGCAGGCGGTGCCAAGGATGTGCCAAGGCGGTGCCAAGGATGTGCCAAGCGGTGCCAAGATGTGCCAGGATGTGCCAAGGCGGCGATGTGCCAAGCGATGTGCCAAGCGGTGCAAGCGGTGCCAAGGTGCCAAGCGGTGCCAAGCGGTGCCAAGGCGGTGCCAGCGGTGCCAAGCGGTGCCAAGGCGGTGCCAAGCGGTGCAAATGTGCGTGGTGCCAGCGGTGCGGTGCCAAGCGGTGCCAAGGCGGTGCCAAGCGGTGCAAGGCGGTGTGCCAAGGCGGTGCCAAGGATGTGCCAAGGATGTGCCAAGGCGGTGCCAGGATGTGCCAGGCGGTGCCAAGGATGTGCCAAGGCGGTGCCAAGGATGTGCCAAGGATGTGCAAGGATGTGCCAAGGCGGTGCAAGGATGTGTGGCGGTGCCAAGATGTGCCGTGCCAAGGATGTGCCAAGGCGGTGCCAAGGCGGTGCCAAGGATGTGCCAAGGCGGTGCCAAGGGTGCCAAGGCGGTGCCAAGCGGTGCCAGCGTGCCAAGGGTGCCAAGCGGTGCCAAGCGGTGCCAAGCGGTGATGTGCCAAGGGTGCCAAGTGCGGTGCCAAGGCGGTGCCAAAGGCGGTGCCAAGGCGTGCCAAGCGGTGCCAAGGCGGTGCCAGGCGGTGCCAAGGCGGTGCCAGGCGGTGCCAAGGCGGTGCCAAGCGGTGCCAAGGCGGTGCCAAGGCGGTGCCAAGGCGGTGGTGATGGCGGTGCCAAGGCGGTGCGTGTGCCAAGGATGTGCCAAGGCGGTGCCAAGGCGGTGCCAAGCGTGCCAATGTGCCAAGCGGTGCCAAGGCGGTGCCAAGGCGTGCCAAGGCGTGCCAGGCGGTGCCAAGGCGTGCCAAGGTCGTGCCAAGGCGTGTGCAAGCGTGCAGCGTGCCAAGGCGTGCCAAGGCGGTGCCAAGGCGGTGCCAAGCGCGTGGCGTGTGCAAGGTGCAAGCGTGCGCGCCAAGGATGTGCCAAGGCGGCGTCAAGGCCGTGCCAAGGCTCTTTGATGACCCAAAAATGATATCATCCCAATAGATTTGGACAATCTTGCCTCGTCAAAACTTTGCCAAAAACATCCAAGCTTGCCCAAACCTTCACAAAGCGTGCCTCGAAAATTCTAGCATGAACACGTATTCGTTCAACTTTCTTCATGTCTTGTGGCCTCTTTTCAATGATCACTTATCAAAGCTACATTGATCTACCTCAAGAATGTTACTCAAGGATGTTTCTTAACAAAATATATTTTTTTCCATATTTTTAAGTATTTTTCGGCATTTATCTTCTATTTTTTTAATTAAAAAATAGTAAAAAATATTTTTTTTGGTCGAATTATTTTTTTTACCACATGATAATTTTCTTCATTCAATAAGCTTTCCAATGATCACAACCTCATCCCTATATCATTTTTGTACAAAAAGTTATGGCCTAGTACGCTTGGTCTAAATTTGTGATGTTTCCCTTTGGAGGTGAGAGAACGGCTTAACATCTACTATAAGGGGGGGTGGGTGTTGAGGCGGGGGGGTGGCGAGGGTGATGCTACTAGCGCTCGCGCTTAGTATTTCCTTGCTATCAACCGCGACTTGGTGGCCGCTTGCATGCTTAGTAGTGATCGGATGGGAGCCCCCCCTTGGCATGCGGCGGCGCGGGCGCGCGGGTGGTCGGCGGCTCGGTCGGCGTTTTTAGCGCTGTTCGCGCGGAGTGCTGGCCGATCACGTTGGACCCTTTCGGTGAAACGACCCTTTCGAGAAAATCCCCATTTCGGGTGTCGGTTTAGGTTTGGATAAATGTTCGAGCGATGCGATGATCCTTTGATCGGCTCATTTTCGATTTGTCACCTTGCCATGCATGACCAAGTCACGGCCGGGTAGGTGGCCAAGCCATGGGCGGGTCGCATTTTGGGCATGAGCTGGCCAAGGGAAAACTTTGCTACGATTTATCTCGAACCTTTTCTAGACGCACGTAATGGGGGCACAAGAATGGGCGGGGCATTGTGATTGTCGGTGGAAACGCCCACGCTTGCAAGGTCTTGCTCTGTTTGTGTGTTGGGGCCCCGTCAAGAATTGTCCCATCGTTTGTGTCTTGCTAGGCGTACATTGGCGTAGAAGCTATGTTAGATTCCTTGCCAAGTTCAATCTTGGGTTGCGATCGGGCCATGTAGGGCCACGTCACTATTGGGTGGCGGCTAATACATATTTGGGTTTCAACTCGGGTGTTAGACTAGTGTGGGATTAATTGGCTTTTACAATATTTTTGTCTTTGCCGGATGCAAGCGTCGGGGCATTTTGTCGCATGAGATTTGATTGTTTCTTGCCTCGTTCATGCTTGAGTTGCGACTTGGGTATGGGTTTGGCAAGCTGTTGAAGTTGGCTTTTCGTGCTTTTCATTTTCATGCCCGGCGATCCTTTTAGGTATTTCTTTCGTTGCACACTCATAGTTCCTATGGAGTTGTGTTTTGGGTGACGAGGAATTGCTCAATTGCGAACGTCATGGCGTGTGAGTTGTAATGAGATTGTGTGTCTTGGGGCTCTCCTCTAGTGTGGCGAACCATGCATGTGCAATCTCTTTTCATTTGTTGCTAATGTTAGATTCGACGTTAGCTTTGATTGTGGTTCTTGTATTATTTACATGTGATGTTGTAACGATAGTTGCTTGATGTTGGTTCTCTTGCTTTCCCTTATGCTCCTTGTAGGGGTAAAGCGGATGATTGCGACGGGTCATGTGCCTCCAACCTTAAATTGCTTGGTGCAATGAATTGTTGGTGCATTATGCTCGTTCGTGCTTGTGGGTGGGGAAGATGGAAAACGGTGTACAAGTGGCTTTGCCTCTTCTCATCGAGTTGTGTGCATTTAAAAAAGACAAGCTGCGCTCTCAACATTGTTCCCTCTTTGCCCAGCAAGGGTGGACAATGCGGGGTGTCGTTAGTGTCGTCTAGGAATGCTACCTGGTTGATCTGCCGGTAGTCATATGCTTGTCTCAAAGATTAAGCCATGCATGTGTAAGTATGAACAAATTCGTGAAGCTGCGAATGGCTCATTAAATCGATTATAGTTTGTTTGATGGTATACGCTACTCGGATAACCGTAGTAATTCTAGAGCTAATACGTGCAACAAACCCCGACTTACGGAAGGGATGCATTTATTAGATAAAAGGTCAATGCGGGCTCTGCCCGTTTTCACGATGATTCATGATAACTCGACGGATCGCATGGCCTTTGTGCGGCGACGCATCATTCAAATTTACGCCCTATCAACTTTCGATGGTAGGATAGGGGCCTCTTGTCACACCCCTAAAAGCGAGACCGACGGGGTGGCTAGGCGATCGGTAACCTAGTAAATGACCAAGTTCGGAGGACTTGGGTGGTTCCGTGGAGGTTAGATGTTGGACTTTGGAGGGTTGCGGCATGGCCTACGGTGATATGTGTGTGTGCATGTGGGACGCACAAAGGTGTCTAAGCGTGGGCTTAGGCACGGCGCATGGAGACGTCTGGGCGCGGGTCAGACGTAGCGCATCAGCGCGTACCAAGGTGAAACGCGGTCGTGCCTTAGTGCGAGACGCGCATGGGCGTGGCAGCACGCGGCGCGCGCGCGCGGGATGCGATGCGCGCGGGAGCGCGTAAGGCAAGCACGCGCGCGCGGCGCGCGGCGTGCATGCGCGCAAGCGCGGCGGCGCGTAGGGCGCGCGTGCGCGCGCGCGATCATGCGCGCGCGCGCATAGGCGCGCGCATTCGGACGGCGCGCATGGTCGCATGCGGACGAGACGCGCGCATACGGTTGGCGCGGATGGATGCGGCACATGGGCGGCGCGCGGGACGAGCGCGGGATTTTCCTTGGCACGGTACCTTGGCACGCCTTGGCACGGCGCCTTGGCGGACTTAGGTATTCTTTGGCGAGTTAGGTACGATCCTTGGCACGGGCAAGGTTCGGACACATTTCCTCGGGCGCGATGGTGCCTTAGGCTTGAGAAAGACTTGGGCAAGGCGGACCTTGGCTTGAGTTGACAAATCTTGACACAGGCGTTGACCCTGTCAAAGTACGCTTGGTCTCACTTTGGGATGTTTTCTATTGGAGCGGAGGAAACGGCTTAACATCTACTATAAGGGGAGGTGGTCTCTCCTAGGGGTGGTGTGTGCACGGTAGCATGGTTTACCCTCGAGCATGCCTTGGGCATCATGCCAAGGTAAGTCCCTCGAGCCCATGCTCCGACCACCCCGGCCGGTGGGACTCGACGAGCCCCGGCTAGCAGACGTGCTGAACGGACCCGAGGCAAAGTTAAGCATTTCTGTCCGTAGAGAAGCATGAACCACGAGGCGTGGGGAGATCAAATGGCGAGTTATATGAGCAAGCAAGTAGTAGCGGTTACGAAAGGGCTCATTAACTACCTTGGTCATGGGCATGACCAAGGCAAGTCGAGTTTGGTGGTGGGACGATAATGGTGGCATTACAAGTGGTGGCGGTTACAAATGGGAGCGATTATGGTATTGCTCATTGATTACCTTGATCATGGGCGTGATCAAGGGGCATGTCCGGAATGGTGGGCGGTTTCATCCTAGTGGCGGCAAGGAGGGCGGACGGTTTGGTAGCTAGCGCACATTAAGGGGGTGGTGTTTAATGTAGGCTTAATTGGTGTTGTAGCTGAGTGCAGGTGGGCTATAAAGCCGAGAGCGGGGATGCTTGAGGGGCATCCAATCGGAGAATAATCTAGGCATCCGAGAGGGATCGATAGAGCATCAGAGAGGGATCGGTGTAGTACGAAAATGCATATGGTTGCATGAGTAGATGCACGAGTGTAGAGGGTTGTAATTCCATAGAGAGCTAATAAACATTTCCTTGTAGTCCATTGTATTGTTGTTCTTTGTTGCTTCTTTGTGTGACTTAGTATTCCGCATTGCGCATAGGGTTGTCTTGAGCTAGGGACGGTCCCTAGGCATCACGGGGCTGGTTGAGAGCGAAAAATTCCTTAGGGAAAACCTCTCTCAATTGACCCCGTGACGGTTGGTATCGAGCCTCGGTGGAGGTGATTGATCTCGGTTGGTGAGATTGGTGTTAGAGACAACTCTCGAACGTGACAATTGTGGCCGAGACACATTCGGAGACGATGGCAACAAGAGCGACGGCGAACTAAGTGAGAGGGTTGCTCACTTAGAACAACAATTGGCAACAATGTACATTCGGGCGAACGAGCGAGTCTTCAACATCGTCGGCGCGTATTGAAGGCTTGGAAAGGTTGGTGGCGTCGCTGGTGGCCGGGGGAGGGTCACAAGCAACCACGATGGCTTTGTGGGAGACGAGATTTGAAGAGCTTGAAGCATATGTGCGCTCTGTGGTAGAGCAAACCACCGATATACTTGCGGATATGGCAATGGAGGTGAAGGTGCTTAAGCGAGCCGTGGGCGGATCCTCGGAGGGTGCGTTACGGTGAAATCTCGAACCAAAATACGGAGCCAAAGAAATTCTCGGGGAAGCGGAGCGCTAGGAGCTTGAGAATTTTCTTTGGGACATGGAAGCGATATTTTGCAAATGCGGCACGGAGGAGGGCAAGAAGGTTACCTTGACCTCGATGTATCTCGAGGAGATGCAAAGCTTTGGTGGCGAACCGAGTTGACAACGATGTAGGCTGCTGGTCGACCAAAGATTGAGACGTGGGGGCGGCGAAACGGGAATTGAAGGAGCAATTCCTACCCACGAATGCGGCATGGCAAGCGCGGGAGGCGTTACGCCGATTGAAGCGAAAGGGACGGTTAGAGAATACGTGAAGGAATTCTCTTCCTTGCTTGCTTGACATTAAGAACATGTCGAGGAGGACAAATTGTTCAATTTCACTCTTTGGATTGCAAGGATGGGCGCGATCGGGGCTGCGACGGCAAGCGTGAAGGACTTGCGAGTGCAATTGCGGTGGCGGATAGTCGGTTGATTACAAAACCAGCGGTACTTCTTTTGAAGAGAAAGAAAAGAAGTACAAGGAGAAGGATCGAACGGGTAGATCCAAGAAGGAGGAGGAGTCTTCTTCGAAAGATGATGCTAGTGCCAAAGCATCAAAAGGGAAGCGGGGCTGTTTCATATGTGACGGTCCTCATGTGGCAAAGGATTGCCCAAAAAAAAAAAAAGAGAAGCTGAATGCGATTGTGGTGGACGAACATGAGGTTCGAATGAACCCCTTGCGGTTGATCAACACGGTGCGGGTGCACAAGGCTGGAGCATCGGTGGGGCCCGATGTTCGTGGAGGCTCAAGTCAATCACCGAGAGGGTGAAGGTGCTTGATCGATACGGGGGCCACACATTCGATGATAGCTGTGAACCTAGCTCGGAAGCTTGGTTTGAAGCTTGCGGAGAGTGCAAGTATGGTGAAGGCGGTCAATTCCGAACCAAAGAAGGCGCGGGGGTAGCTTTGGACGTGGATATTCGGATTGGTGCTTGGGATGGCAAGGTAAACCTGGTTGCTATTAGTTGGATGATTTTGAGATCATTGCGGGAAATGATTTCTTGGTGGCGGGAGTGTCGCCGTGATTCCATCACTTCATGGCTTGCTTGATCATGGATGAGAAGAAGCGTGCTTTGTTCCAGCGATGCGAGGCGGGGGCAAAGGCAATGCACCAAGGTTGGTGGCATTGCAAGTACGTGATCCGATGGAGGAATGTTGCTTCGGTGGGCAACGGCTTGGTGAACGACGGCGAGTTGGAGCGTTCGATGAGGGCATCGAACAAACAATTCGGCGGGGGATGTTTGTCACACCCCTAAAAGCGAGACCGACGGGGGGCTGGCGATCGGTAACCTAGTAAATGACCAAGTTCGGAGGACTTGGGTGGTTCCGTGGAGGTTAGATGTTGGACTTTGGAGGGTTGCGGCATGGCTACGGTGATATGTGTGTGTGCATGTGGGACGCACAAAGGTGTCTAAGCGTGGGCTTAGGCACGGCGCATGGAGACGTCTAGGCGCGGGTCAGACGTAGCGCATCGCCAAAAAGCGTACCAAGGTGAAACGCGGTCGTGCCTTAGTGCGAGACGCATGGGCGTGGAGCACGGGTGCGCGCGCGGGATGCGGCACGCGGGAGCGCGTAAGGCAAGCACGCGCGCGCGCGCGCGGGCGTGCATGCGCGCAGAAACGCGGAGCGCGCGCGGACGCGCGCGCGCGATCGTGCGCGCATAGGCGCGCGCATTCGGACGGGCGCGCATGGTCGCATGCGGACGAGACGCGCGCATACGGTTGGCGCGGATGGATGCGGCACATGGGCGGCGCGCGGGACGAGCGCGGGATTTTCCTTGGCACGGTACCTTGGCACGCCTTGGCACGGCGCCTTGGCGGACTTAGGTATTCTTTGGCAGAGTTAGGTACGATCCTTGGCACGGGCAAGGTTCGGACACATTTCCTCGGGCGCGATGGTGCCTTAGGCTTGAGAAAGACTTGGGCAAGGCGGACCTTGGCTTGAGTTGACAAATCTTGACACAGGCGTTGACCCTGGTCAAAGTACGCTTGGTCTCACTTTGGGATGTTTTCTATTGGAGCGGAGGAAACGGCTTAACATCTACTATAAGGGGAGGTGGTCTCTCCTAGGGGTGGTGTGTGCACGGTAGCATGGTTTACCCTCGAGCATGCCTTGGGCATCATGCCAAGGTAAGTCCCTCGAGCCCATGCTCCGACCACCCCGAGCCGGTGGGACTCGACGAGCCCCGGCTAGCTGCAAGACGTGCTGAACGGACCCGAGGCAAAGTTAAGCATTTCTGTCCGTAGAGAAGCATGAACCACGAGGCGTGGGGAGATCAAATGGCGAGTTATATGAGCAAGCAAGTAGTAGCGGTTACGAAAGGGCTCATTAACTACCTTGGTCATGGGCATGACCAAGGCAAGTCGAGTTTGGTGGTGGGACGATAATGGTGGGCTATTACAAGTGGTGGCGGTTACAAATGGGAGCGATTATGGTATTGCTCATTGATTACCTTGATCATGGGCGTGATCAAGGGGCTGTCCGGAATGGTGGGCGGTTTCATCCTAGTGGCGGCAAGGAGGGCGGACGGTTTGGTAGCTGCAGCGCACATTAAGGGGTGGTGTTTAATGTAGGCTTAATTGGTGTTGTAGCTGCAGTGCATTTGGGCTATAAAGCCGAGAGCGGGGATGCTTGGGGCATCCAATCGGAGAATAATCTAGGCATCCGAGAGGGATCAATAGAGCATCAGAGAGGGATCGGTGTAGTACGAAAATGCATATGGTTGCATGAGTAGATGCACGATGTGTGCGAGGGTTGTAATTCCATAGAGAGCTAATAAACATTTCCTTGCCGTCCATTGTATTGTTGTTCTTTGTTGCTTCTTTGTGTGACTTAGTATTCCGCATTGCGCATAGGGTTGTCTTGAGCTAGGGACGGTCCCTAGGCATCACGGGGCTGGTTGAGAGCGAAAAATTCCTTAGGGAAAACCTCTCTCAATTGACCCCGTGACACCTACCATGGTGGTGACGGGTGACGGAGAATTAGGGTTCGATTCGGAGAGGGAGCACGAGAAACGGCTACCACATCCAAGGAAAGGCGACGGCGCGCAAATTACCCATCGACACGGGGAGGTAGTGACAATAAATAACAATACCGGGCTCATTGAGTGAGTGGTAATTGGAATGAGTACAATCTAAATCCCTTAACGAGGATCCATTGGAGGGCAAGTCGGTGCCGGCGCGGTAATTCCGGCTCAATAGCGTATATTTAAGTTGTTGCGGTTAAAAAGCTCGTAGTTGGACTTAGGGTTGGGTCGGCGGTCGCCCTCGGGTGTGTGCCGGTCGTCCGTCCCTTCTACGGTGATGCGCTCCTGGTCTTAGTTGATCGGGTCGTGACTCGGTCTTTGTTACTTTGAAGAAATTAGAGTGCTCAAAGCAAGCCATAGCTCGTATACATTAGCATGGGATAACATCATAGGATTTCGGTCCTATTGCGTTGGCCTTCGGGATCGGAGTAATGATTAACGAGGGACGATCGGGGGCATTCGTATTTCATAGTCGAGAGGTGAAATTCTTGGATTTATGAAAGACGAACTACTGCGAAAGCATTTGCCAAGGATGTTTTCATTAATCAAGAACGAAAGTTGGGGGCTCGAAGACGATCGGATACCGTCCTAGTCTCGACCATAAACGATGCGACTAGGGATCGGCGGATGTTGCATTTAGGACTCATAGGCACCTTATGAGAAATCAAAGTTTTTGGGTTCGGGGGGAGTATGGTCGCAAATTTGAAACTTAAAGGAATTGACGGAAGGGCACCACCGGGAGTGGAGCTGCGGCTTAATTTGACTCAACACGGGGAAACTTACCGAGGTCCGGACATAGTAAGGATTGTGGGCGAGAGCTCTTTCTTGATTCTATGGGTGGTGGTGCATGGCCGTTCTTAGTTGGTGGAGCGATTTTGCGGTTAATTCCGTTAACGAACGAGACCTCGGCCTGCTAACTAGCTACGTGGAGGTCACCTCCACGGCCCGGCTTC
>JBBNAF010000061.1:75000-77500 GCA_039657365.1 Stephania yunnanensis
TGTGCCAAGGATGTGCCAGGATGTGCCAAGGATGTGCCAAGGATGTGCCAAGGATGTGCCAAGGCGGTGCGGTGCCAAGGATGTGCCAAGGCGGTGCCAGGCGGTGCAGAGATGTGCAGATGTGCCAAGGTGTGGCGGTGCCAGGATGTGCCAAGGCGGTGCCAAGCGATGTGCCAGGATGTGCCAGCGATGTGCCAGGATGTGCAAGGATGTGCCAAGCGGTGCCAAGCGATGTGCCAAGCGGTGCCAGGCGGTGCCAGGCGGTGCCAAGGCGGTGCCAGGCGGTGCCAGGATGTGCCAGGCGGTGCCAAGATGTGCCAGGGCGGTGCCAAGCGATGTGCCAAGATGTGCCAAGGCGGTGCAAGGTGCCAAGCGGTGCCAAGGATGTGCCAAGGCGGTGCCAAGGCGGTGCCAAGCGATGTGCCAAGCGGTGCCAAGGCGGTGCCAGGCGTGCCAAAGCGGCGTGCAGGCGTGCCAAGGCGGTGCCAAAGGCGTGCCAAGGCGTGCCAAGGCGTGCCAAGCGGTGCCAAGTGCGGTGCCAAAGCGGTGCCAGAGGCGGTGCCAGGATGTGCCAAAGCGGTGCCAAGGATGTGCCCGGTGCGGTGCCAAGGATGTGCCAAGGCGGTGCCAGGTGTGCCAAAGATGTGCCAAGGATGTGCCAAGGATGTGCCAAGGATGTGCCAAGGATGTGCCAAGGATGCCAAAGCGATGTGCCAAGGCGGTGCCAAGCGGTGCCAAGCGGTGCCAAGCGGTGCCAAGGCGGTGCCAAGGCGGTGCCAAAGCGGTGCCAAGCGGCGTGCCAAAGCGGTGCAGCGGTGCCAAGCGGTGCCAAGCGGTGCCAGGCGGTGCCAAAGCGGTGCCAAGGCGGTGCCAGGCGGTGCCAGGGTGCAAGGCGGTGCCAGCGGTGCCAAGCGGTGCCAAGGCGGTGCCAAGCGGTGCCAAGCGGTGCCAAGGCGGTGCCAAGTGCAAGCGGTGCCAAGGCGGTGCCAAGGCGGTGCCAAGGCGGTGCCAAGGATGTGCCAGAGGCGTGCCAAGGATGTGCCAAGGATGTGCCAAGGATGTGCCAAGGCGGTGCCAAGGATGTGCCAGGCGGTGCCAAGGATGTGCCGCGTGCCAGGATGTGCCAAGGCGGTGCCAAGCGGTGCCAAGCGGTGCCAGGCGGTGCCAAGGATGTGCCAAGGCGGTGCCAAGGTGCGGTGCCAAAGGCGGTGCCAAGGCGGTGCCAGGCGGTGCCAAGGCGGTGCCAGGCGGTGCCAAGGCGTGCCAAGGCGTGCCAAGGCGTGCCAAGGCGTGCCAAGGCGTGCCAAGGCGGTGCCAAGGCGGTGCCAAGGCGGTGCCAAGGCGGTGCCAAGGCGGTGGCGGTGCCAAGGCGGTGCCAAGGCGGTGCCAAGGCGGTGCCAAGGCGGTGCCAAGGCGGTGCCAAGGCGGTGCCAAGGCGGTGCCAAGGCGGTGCCAAGGGCGGTGCCAAGGCGGTGCCAAGGCGGTGCCAAGGCGTGCCAAGGCGGTGCCAAGGCGTGCCAAGGCGTGCCAAGGCGTGCCAAGGCCGTGCCAAGGCCGTGCCAAGGCGGTGCCAAGGTCGTGCCAAGGCGGTGCCAAGGCGGTGCCAAGGGCGTGCCAAGGATGTGCCAAGGCGGCGTCAAGGCCGTGCCAAGGCTCTTTGATGACCCAAAAATGATATCATCCCAATAGATTTGGACAATCTTGCCTCGTCAAAACTTTGCCAAAAACATCCAAGCTTGCCCAAACCTTCACAAAGCGTGCCTCGAAAATTCTAGCATGAACACGTATTCGTTCAACTTTCTTCATGTCTTGTGGCCTCTTTTCAATGATCACTTATCAAAGCTACATTGATCTACCTCAAGAATGTTACTCAAGGATGTTTCTTAACAAAATATATTTTTTTCCATATTTTTAAGTATTTTTCGGCATTTATCTTCTATTTTTTAATTAAAAAATAGTAAAAAATATTTTTTTGGTCGAATTATTTTTTTTACCACATGATAATTTTCTTCATTCAATAAGCTTTCCAATGATCACAACCTCATCCCTATATCATTTTTGTACAAAAAGTTATGGCCTAGTACGCTTGGTCTAAATTTGTGATGTTTCCCTTTGGAGGTGAGAGAACGGCTTAACATCTACTATAAGGGGGTGGGTGTTGAGGCGGGGGGGTGGCGAGGGTGATGCTACTAGCGCTCGCGCTTAGTATTTCCTTGCTATCAACCGCGACTTGGTGGCCGCTTGCATGCTTAGTAGTGATCGGATGGGAGCCCCCCCCCCTTGGCATGCGGCGCGCGGCGCGAGGGTGGTCGGCGGCTCGGTCGGCGTTTTTAAGCGCTGTTCGCGCGGAGTGCTGGCCGATCACGTTGGACCCTTTCGGTGAAACGACCCTTTCGAGAAAATCCCCATTTCGGGTGTCGGTTTAGGTTTGGATAAATGTTCGAGCGATGCGATGATCCTTTGATCGGCTCATTTTCGATTTGTCACCTTGCCATGCATG
>JBBNAF010000061.1:85000-90000 GCA_039657365.1 Stephania yunnanensis
AGGATGTGCCAAGCGGTGCCAGGATGTGCCAAGGCGGTGCCAAGATGTGCCAAGGATGTGCCAAGCGATGTGCCAAGCGGTGCCAAGGATGTGCAAGAGAGATGTGCCAAGCGGTGCGGTGCCAGCGGTGCCAAGCGGTGCCAAGCGTGCCAAAGGCGTGCCAAGGCGGTGCCAAGCGGTGCCAAGGCGTGCCAAGCGGTGCCAGGATGTGCCAAGTGCGGTGCCAAGGATGTGCCAGATGATGTGCCAGGCGGTGCCAGGATGTGCCAGGCGGTGCCAAGGATGTGCCAGATGTGCCAAGATGTGCCAGCGGTGCCAGAGCGATGTGCCGGTGCGGGAGCGGTGCCAGGATGGCGGTGCCAAGGCGGTGCCAAGGCGTGCCAAGCGTGCCAAGGCGGTGCCAAGCGTGCCAGGCGTGCCAAGGCGGTGCCAAAGGCGGTGCCAAGCGGTGCCAAGCGGTGCAAGGATGTGCCAAGCGGTGCCAAGGATGTGCCAAGCGGTGCGATGTGCGATGTGCCAGGATGTGCCAAGGATGTGCCAAGGCGGTGCCAAGGATGTGCCAAGGCGGTGCCAGATGTGGATGTGCAAGGCGGTGCCAAGGATGTGCCAGCCAAGAGGATGTGCCAAGGATGTGCCGGATGTGCAGGATGTGCCAAGGCGGTGCCAAGGATGTGCCAAGGCGGTGCAAGGCGGTGCCAAGGCGGTGCCAAGGCGGTGCCAGGCGGTGCCAAGGCGGTGCCAAGCGGTGCCAAGCGGTGCCAAGCGGTGCCGGTGCCAAGGCGGTGCCAAGCGGTGCCAAGCGGTGCCGTGGCGGTGCCAAGCGGTGCCAAGGCGGTGCCAAGGCGTGCCAGGCGGTGCCAAGCGGTGCCAAGCGGTGCCAAGCGGTGCCAAGCGGTGCCAAGCGGTGCCAAGCGATGTGCCAGGCGGTGCCAAGCGATGTGCCAAGGCGGTGCAAGGATGTGCCAAGGCGTGGCGGTGCCAGGATGTGCCAAGGCGGTGCCAGAGGATGTGCCAGGATGTGCCAGGATGTGCCAAGGCGGTGCCAGGATGTGCCAAGGCGGTGCCAAGATGTGCCAAGGCGGTGCCAGGATGTGCGGTGCCAAGCGATGTGCCAGGCGGTGCGGTGCCAAGGGTGCCAAGCGGTGCCAAGGCGGTGCCAAGGCGGTGCAAGGCGGTGCCAAGCGGTGCCGCGGTGCCAAAGGCGGTGCCAAGAGCGTGCCAAGCGTGTGCGCGTGCCAAGGCGTGCAGGTGTGCAAGGCGTGCCAAGGCGTGCCAAGGCGGTGCCAAGGCGGTGCCAAGGCCGTGCCAAGGCGGTGCCAGGCGGTGCCAAGGCGGTGCCAAGGCGGTGCCAAGGCGGTGCCAAGGATGTGCCAAGGCGGTGCCAAGGCGGTGCCAAGGATGTGCCAAGGCGGTGCCAAGGCGGTGCCAAGCGGTGCCAAGGCGGTGCCAAGGCGGTGCCAAGGCGTGCCAAGGTCGTGCCAAGGCCGTGCCAAGGCGTGCCAAGGCGTGCCAAGGCCGTGCCAAGGCGGTGCCAAGGCGGTGCCAAGGCGGTGCCAAGGGCGCGCCAAGGATGTGCCAAGGCGGCGTCAAGGCCGTGCCAAGGCTCTTTGATGACCCAAAAATGATATCATCCCAATAGATTTGGACAATCTTGCCTCGTCAAAACTTTGCCAAAAACATCCAAGCTTGCCCGAAACCTTCACAAAGCGTGCCTCGAAAATTCTAGCATGAACACGTATTCGTTCAACTTTCTTCATGTCTTGTGGCCTCTTTTCAATGATCACTTATCAAAGCTACATTGATCTACCTCAAGAATGTTACTCAAGGATGTTTCTTAACAAAATATATTTTTTTCCATATTTTTAAGTATTTTTCGGCATTTATCTTCTATTTTTTAATTAAAAAATAGTAAAAAATATTTTTTTGGTCGAATTTTTTTTACCACATGATAATTTTCTTCATTCAATAAGCTTTCCAATGATCACAACCTCATCCCTATATCATTTTTGTACAAAAAGTTATGGCCTAGTACGCTTGGTCTAAATTTGTGATGTTTCCCTTTGGAGGTGAGAGAACGGCTTAACATCTACTATAAGGGGGTGGGTGTTGAGGCGGGGGGGGGTGGCGGGGTGATGCTACTAGCGCTCGCGCTTAGTATTTCCTTGCTATCAGCCGCGACTTGGTGGCCGCTTGCATGCTTAGTAGTGATCGGATGGGAGCCCCCCCCTTGGCATGCGGCGGCGCGGGCGCGAGGGTGGTCGGCGGCTCGGTCGGCGTTTTTAAGCGCTGTTCGCGCGGAGTGCTGGCCGATCACGTTGGACCCTTTCGGTGAAACGACCCTTTCGAGAAAATCCCCATTTCGGGTGTCGGTTTAGGTTTGGATAAATGTTCGAGCGATGCGATGATCCTTTGATCGGCTCATTTTCGATTTGTCACCTTGCCATGCATGACCAAGTCACGGCCGGGTAGGTGGCAGCCAAGCCATGGGCGGGTCGCATTTTGGGCATGAGCTGGCCAGGGAAAACTTTGCTACGATTTATCTCGAACCTTTTCTAGACGCACGTAATGGGGGCACAAGAATGGGCGGGGCATTGTGATTGTCGGTGGAAACGCCCGCGCTTGCAAGGTCTTGCTCTGTTTGTGTGTTGGGGCCCCGTCAAGAATTGTCCCATCGTTTGTGTCTTGCTAGGCGTACATTGGCGCAGAAGCTATGTTAGATTCCTTGCCAAGTTCAATCTTGGGTTGCGATCGGGCCATGTAGGGCCACGTCACTATTGGGTGGCGGCTAATACATATTTGGGTTTCAACTCGGGTGTTAGACTAGTGTGGGATTAATTGGCTTTTACAATATTTTTGTCTTTGCGGATGCAAGCGTCGGGGCATTTTGTCGCATGAGATTTGATTGTTTCTTGCCTCGTTCATGCTTGAGTTGCGACTTGGGTATGGGTTTGGCAAATTTGTTGAAGTTGGCTTTTCGTGCTTTTCATTTTCATGCCCGGCGATCCTTTTAGGTATTTCTTTCGTTGCACACTCATAGTTCCTATGGAGTTGTGTTTTGGGTGACGAGGAATTGCTCAATTGCGAACGTCATGGCGTGTGAGTTGTAATGAGATTGTGTGTCTTGGGCTCTCCTCTAGTGTGGCGAACCATGCATGTGCAATCTCTTTTCATTTGTTGCTAATGTTAGATTCGACGTTAGCTTTGATTGTGGTTCTTGTATTATTTACATGTGATGTTGTAACGATAGTTCTTGATGTTGGTTCTCTTGCTTTCCCTTATGCTCCTTGTAGGGGTAAAGCGGATGATTGCGGCGGGTCATGTGCCTCCAACCTTAAATTGCTTGGTGCAATGAATTGTTGGTGCATTATGCTCGTTCGTGCTTGTGGGTGGGGAAGATGGAAAACGGTGTACAAGTGGCTTTGCCTCTTCTCATCGAGTTGTGTGCATTTAAAAAAGACAAGCTGCGCTCTCAACATTGTTCCCTCTTTGCCCGGCAAGGGTGGACAATGCGGGGTGTCGTTAGTGTCGTCTAGGAATGCTACCTGGTTGATCTGCCCGGTAGTCATATGCTTGTCTCAAAGATTAAGCCATGCATGTGTAAGTATGAACAAATTGAGGATTTGTGAAGCTGCGAATGGCTCATTAAATCGATTATAGTTTGTTTGATGGTATACGCTACTCGGATAACGTAGTAATTCTAGAGAGCTAATACGTGCAACAAACCCAGACTTACGGAAGGGATGCATTTATTAGATAAAAGGTCAATGCGGGCTCTGCCGTTTTCTGATGATTCATGATAACTCGACGGATCGCATGGCCTTTGTGCGGCGACGCATCATTCAAATTTACGCCTATCAACTTTCGATGGTAGGATAGGGGCCTACCATGGTGGTGACGGGTGACGGAGAATTAGGGTTCGATTCGGAGAGGAGCACGAGAAACGGCTACCACATCAAGGAAGGAAGGCGACGGCGCGCAAATTACCCAATCGACACGGGGAGGTAGTGACAATAAATAACAATACGGGCTCATTGAGTGCTGGTAATTGGAATGAGTACAATCTAAATCCCTTAACGAGGATCCATTGGAGGGCAAGTCGGTGCCGGCGGCGCGGTAATTCCGGCTCAATAGCGTATATTTAAGTTGTTGCGGTTAAAAAGCTCGTAGTTGGACTTAGGGTTGGGTCGGGCGGTCGCCCTCGGGTGTGCCGGTCGTCCGTCCCTTCTACCGGTGATGCGCTCTGGTCTTAGTTGATCGGGTCGTGACTCGGTCTTTGTTACTTTGAAGAAATTAGAGTGCTCAAAGCAAGCCATAGCTACGTATACATTAGCATGGGATAACATCATAGGATTTCGGTCCTATTGCGTTGGCCTTCGGGATCGGAGTAATGATTAACGAGGGACGATCGGGGGCATTCGTATTTCATAGTCGAGAGGTGAAATTCTTGGATTTATGAAAGACGAACTACTGCGAAAGCATTTGCCGAGGATGTTTTCATTAATCAAGAACGAAAGTTGGGGGCTCGAAGACGATCGGATACGAGTCTAGTCTCGACCATAAACGATGCGAGCTAGGGATCGGCGGATGTTGCATTTAGGACTCGTAGGCACCTTATGAGAAATCAAAGTTTTTGGGTTCGGGGGGGAGTATGGTCGCAAGGTGAAACTTAAAGGAATTGACGGAAGGGCACCACCGGGAGTGGAGCGCGGCTTAATTTGACTCAACACGGGGAAACTTACCGAGGTCGGACATAGTAAGGATTGACGGTGAGAGCTCTTTCTTGATTCTATGGGTGGTGGTGCATGGCCGTTCTTAGTTGGTGGAGCGATTTGTGCTGGTTAATTCCGTTAACGAACGAGACCTCGGCCTGCTAACTAGCTACGTGGAGGTCACCTCCACGGCCGGCTTCTTAGAGGGACTATGGCCGTTTAGGCCACGGAAGTTTGAGGCAATAACAGTGCTGTGATGCCCTTAGATGTTACGGGCGCGCGCGCGCTACT
>JBBNAF010000061.1:95000-100000 GCA_039657365.1 Stephania yunnanensis
GGTGCCAAGATGTGCCAGCGATGTGCCAATGTGCCAAGAGATGTGCCAGAGATGTGCCCAGATGTGATGTGCCAGCGATGTGCCAAGGCGTGCCAAGCGGTGCCGTGCGGTGCCAAGCGTGGTGCCAAGCGGTGCCAAGCGGTGCCAAGGCGGTGCCAAAGCGGCAAGGATGTGCCAAGGATGTGCCTAGGCGGTAAGATGATGATGTGCCAAGCGGTGCCAGGATGTGCCAAGGCGGTGCCAAGCGGTGCCAAGCGTGTGCCAGGATGTGCCAGGAAGGCGGTGCCAGGATGTGCCAAGGCGGTGCCAAGGATGTGCCAAGAGATGTGCCAAAGGATGTGCCAAGCGGTGCAGATGTGCCAAGCGTGCCAAGGCGTGCCAAAGCGTGCCAAGGCGTGCCAAGCGTGCAAGCGGTGCCAAGCGGTGCCAAGGCGTGCCAAGGCGGTGCCAAGCGTGCCAAGGCGGTGCCAAGATGTGCAGGTGTGCCAAGGATGTGCCAAGGCGGTGCCAAGGATGTGCCAAGCGGTGCCAGAGATGTGCCAGGATGTGCCAAGATGTGCCAAAGCGGTGCCAAGGATGTGCCAGGCGATGTGCCAAGGATGTGCCAAAGATGTGCCAAGGATGTGCCAGGATGTGCCAGGATGTGCCAGGATGTGCCAAGGATGTGCCAGCGATGTGCCAAGCGGCGCGGTGCCAAGGATGTGCCAAGGCGGTGCCAAGCGGTGCCAAGGCGAAGGTGCCAAGCGGTGCCAAGGATGTGCCAAGGCGGTGCCAAGCGGTGCCAAGGCCGTGCCAAGGCGGTGCCAAGGCGGTGCCAGGCGTGCCAAGCGGTGCCAGTGCGGTGCCAAGGATGTGCCAAAGCGGTGCCAAGGATGTGCCAAGCGGTGCCAGGATGTGCGGTGCGGTGCGATGTGCCAAGGCGGTGCCAAGGATGTGCCAAGGCGGTGCCAAGGATGTGCCTAGGCGGTGCCAAGGATGTGCCAAGGCCGTGCCAAGGATGTGCCAAGGCGGTGCCAAGGCGGTGCCAAGGATGTGCCAAGGCGGTGCCAAGGCGGTGCCAAGGATGTGCCAAGGCGGTGCCAAGCGGTGCCAAGCGATGTGCCAAGGCGGTGCAAAAGGCGGTGCCAAGGCGGTGCCAAGGATGTGCCAAGGCGGTGCCAAGGCGTGCCAAGGTCGTGCCAAGGCCGTGCCAAGGGCGTGCCAAGGCGGTGCCAAGGTCGTGCCAAGGCGGTGCCAAGGCGGTGCCAAGGGCGTGCCAAGGCGGTGCCAAGGCGGTGCGGTGCCAAGGCGGTGCCAAGGCGGTGCCAAGGATGTGCCAAGGCGGTGCCAAGGCGGTGCCAAGGATGTGCCAAGGCGGTGCCAAGGCGGTGCCAAGGATGTGCCAAGGCGGTGCCAAGGCGGTGCCAAGGATGTGCCAAGGCGGTGCCAAGGGTGCCAGGCGTGCCAAGGCGTGCCAAGGCGGTGCAAGGCAAGCGTGCCAAGGCGGTGCCAAGGCGGTGCCAAGGCGGTGCCAAGGCGGTGCCAAGGGCGCGCCAAGGATGTGCCAAGGCGGCGTCAAGGCCGTGCCAAGGCTCTTTGATGACCCAAAAATGATATCATCCCAATAGATTTGGACAATCTTGCCTCGTCAAAACTTTGCCAAAAACATCCAAGCTTGCCTTTGAAACCTTCACAAAGCGTGCCTCGAAAATTCTAGCATGAACACGTATTCGTTCAACTTTCTTCATGTCTTGTGGCCTCTTTTCAATGATCACTTATCAAAGCTACATTGATCTACCTCAAGAATGTTACTCAAGGATGTTTCTTAACAAAATATATTTTTTTCCATATTTTTAAGTATTTTTCGGCATTTATCTTCTATTTTTTAATTAAAAAATAGTAAAAAATATTTTTTTGGTCGAATTATTTTTTACCACATGATAATTTTCTTCATTCAATAAGCTTTCCAATGATCACAACCTCATCCCTATATCATTTTTGTACAAAAAGTTATGGCCTAGTACGCTTGGTCTAAATTTGTGATGTTTCCCTTTGGAGGTGAGAGAACGGCTTAACATCTACTATAAGGGGGTGGGTGTTGAGGCGGGGGGGTGGCGGGGTGATGCTACTAGCGCTCGCGCTTAGTATTTCCTTGCTATCACCGCGACTTGGTGGCGCTTGCATGCTTAGTAGTGATCGGATGGGAGCCCCCCCCCAGCATGGCATGCGGCGGCGCGGGCGCGGGTGGTCGGCGGCTCGGTCGGCGTTTTTAAGCGCTGTTCGCGCGGAGTGCTGGCCGATCACGTTGGACCCTTTCGGTGAAACGACCCTTTCAGAAAATCCCCATTTCGGGTGTCGGTTTAGGTTTGGATAAATGTTCGAGCGATGCGATGATCCTTTGATCGGCTCATTTTCGATTTGTCACCTTGCCATGCATGACCAAGTCACGACCGGGTAGGTGGCAGCCAAGCCATGGGCGGGTCGCATTTTGGGCATGAGCTGGCCAAGGGAAAACTTTGCTACGATTTATCTCGAACCTTTTCTAGACGCACGTAATGGGGGCACAAGAATGGGCGGGGCATTGTGATTGTCGGTGGAAACGCCCACGCTTGCAAGGTCTTGCTCTGTTTGTGTGTTGGGGCCCCGTCAAGAATTGTCCCATCGTTTGTGTCTTGCTAGGCGTACATTGGCGTAGAAGCTATGTTAGATTCCTTGCCAAGTTCAATCTTGGGTTGCGATCGGGCCATGTAGGGCCACGTCACTATTGGGTGGCGGCTAATACATATTTGGGTTTCAACTCGGGTGTTAGACTAGTGTGGGATTAATTGGCTTTTACAATATTTTTGTCTTTGCGGATGCAAGCGTCGGGGCATTTTGTCGCATGAGATTTGATTGTTTCTTGCCTCGTTCATGCTTGAGTTGCGACTTGGGTATGGGTTTGGGCAAATTTGTTGAAGTTGGCTTTTCGTGCTTTTCATTTTCATGCCCGGCGATCCTTTTAGGTATTTCTTTCGTTGCACACTCATAGTTCCTATGGAGTTGTGTTTTGGGTGACGAGGAATTGCTCAATTGCGAACGTCATGGCGTGTGAGTTGTAATGAGATTGTGTGTCTTGGGCTCTCCTCTAGTGTGGCGAACCATGCATGTGCAATCTCTTTTCATTTGTTGCTAATGTTAGATTCGACGTTAGCTTTGATTGTGGTTCTTGTATTATTTACATGTGATGTTGTAACGATAGTTCTTGATGTTGGTTCTCTTGCTTTCCCTTATGCTCCTTGTAGGGGTAAAGCGGATGATTGCGACGGGTCATGTGCCTCCAACCTTAAATTGCTTGGTGCAATGAATTGTTGGTGCATTATGCTCGTTCGTGCTTGTGGGTGGGGAAGATGGAAAACGGTGTACAAGTGGCTTTGCCTCTTCTCATCGAGTTGTGTGCATTTAAAAAAGACAAGCTGCGCTCTCAACATTGTTCCCTCTTTGCCCGGCAAGGGTGGACAATGCGGGGTGTCGTTAGTGTCGTCTAGGAATGCTACCTGGTTGATCTGCCGGTAGTCATATGCTTGTCTCAAAGATTAAGCCATGCATGTGTAAGTATGAACAAATTCGGGTTGTGAAGCTGCGAATGGCTCATTAAATCGATTATAGTTTGTTTGATGGTATACGCTACTCGGATAAGCAGTAGTAATTCTAGAGCTAATACGTGCAACAAACCCAGACTACGGAAGGGATGCATTTATTAGATAAAAGGTCAATGCGGGCTCTGCCGTTTTCTGATGATTCATGATAACTCGACGGATCGCATGGCCTTTGTGCGGCGACGCATCATTCAAATTTACGCCCTATCAACTTTCGATGGTAGGATAGGGGCCTACCATGGTGGTGACGGGTGACGGAGAATTAGGGTTCGATTCGGAGAGGGAGCACGAGAAACGGCTACCACATCCAAGGAAGGCGACGGCGCGCAAATTACCCAATCGACACGGGGAGGTAGTGACAATAAATAACAATACGGGCTCATTGAGTGCAGTAATTGGAATGAGTACAATCTAAATCCCTTAACGAGGATCCATTGGAGGGCAAGTCGGTGCCGGCGGCGCGGTAATTCCGGCTCAATAGCGTATATTTAAGTTGTTGCGGTTAAAAAGCTCGTAGTTGGACTTAGGGTTGGGTCGGCGGTCGCCCTCGGGTGTGCCGGTCGTCCGTCCCTCTACCGGTGATGCGCTCCTGGTCTTAGTTGATCGGGTCGTGACTCGGTCTTTGTTACTTTGAAGAAATTAGAGTGCTCAAAGCAAGCCATAGCTACTCTGTATACATTAGCATGGGATAACATCATAGGATTTCGGTCCTATTGCGTTGGCCTTCGGGATCGGAGTAATGATTAACGAGGACGATCGGGGGCATTCGTATTTCATAGTCGAGAGGTGAAATTCTTGGATTTATGAAAGACGAACTACTGCGAAAGCATTTGCCAAGGATGTTTTCATTAATCAAGAACGAAAGTTGGGGGCTCGAAGACGATCGGATACGAGTCCTAGTCTCGACCATAAACGATGCGAGCTAGGGATCGGCGGATGTTGCATTTAGGACTCATAGGCACCTTATGAGAAATCAAAGTTTTTGGGTTCGGGGGGGAGTATGGTCGAAAGGTGAAACTTAAAGGAATTGACGGAAGGGCACCACCGGGAGTGGAGCTGCGGCTTAATTTGACTCAACACGGGGAAACTTACCGAGGTCGGACATAGTAAGGATTGACGGGTGAGAGCTCTTTCTTGATTCTATGGGTGGTGGTGCATGGCCGTTCTTAGTTGGTGGAGCGATTTGTCTGGTTAATTTAACGACGAGACCTCGGCCTGCTAACTAGCTACGTGGAGGTCACCTCCACGGCCGGCTTCTTAGAGGGACTATGGCCGTTTAGGCCACGGAAGTTTGAGGCAATAGCAGTGCGTGATGCCCTTAGATGTTACGGGCGCGCGCGCGCTACAGCGATGTATTCAACGAGCTACTAGCCTTGGCGAAACGGG
>JBBNAF010000061.1:105000-107500 GCA_039657365.1 Stephania yunnanensis
AGGCGGTGCCAAGGCGGTGCCAAGCGGTGCCAAAGCGTGCCAAGGATGTGCCAGCGGTGCCAAGATGTGCCAAGCGGTGCCAGAGATGTGCCAGAGATGTGCCAAGCGGTGCCAAGATGTGCCAAGCGGTGCCAAGATGTGCCAAGCGGTGCCAAGCGGTGCCAAATGTGCCAGATGTGCCAAGGCGGTGCAAAAGCGTGCCGTGCCAAGCGTGCCAAGCGTGCCAAGCGTGCCAAGGCGGTGCCAGGCGGTGCCAAGGCGTGCCAAGCGGCGCAAGGATGTGCCTAAGGCGGTGCCAGGATGTGCCAGGATGTGCCAAGGCGGTGCCAGGATGTGCCTAGGCGGTGCCAAGATGTGCCAAGGATGTGCCAGGAGGATGTGCCTAGGATGTGCCAAGATGTGCCAAGGATGTGCCTAGGATGTGCCAGAGGATGTGCCAGGCGGTGCCAAGCGGTGCAGAGATGTGCCAGGCGGTGCCAAGCGCGTGCCAAGCGGTGCCAAGCGATGTGCCTAAGGCGGTGCCAAGCGGTGCCAAGGCGTGCCAAGCGGTGCCAAGCGTCGTGCCAAAGCGTGCCAAGCGGTGCCAGGCGGTGCCAAGGATGTGCCAAGGATGTGCCAAGGCGGTGCCAGGATGTGCCGGTGGCGGTGCCAGAGATGTGCCAAGCCGTGCCAAGATGTGCCTAGGATGTGCCAGAGATGTGCCAAGGCGGTGCCAGGATGTGCCAGGATGTGCCAAGGTGTGCCAGGATGTGCCAGGATGTGCCAGGCGGTGGATGTGCCAGGCGATGTGCCAGCGGTGCGGTGCCAAGCGGTGCCAAGGATGTGCCAAGGCGGTGCCAATGTGCCAAGCGGTGCCAAGGTGTGCCAAGGCGGTGCGGTGCGGTGCCAAAGCGGTGCCAAGCGGTGCCAAGTGCGGTGCCAAGGCGTGCCAAGGCGTGCCAAGGCGTGCCAAGCGCGTGCCAGGCGTGCCAAGGCGTGCCAAAGCGGTGGCGGTGCCAAGCGGTGCCAAGCGGTGCCAAGGCGTGCCAAGCGTGTGCCAAGCGGTGCCAAGGCGGTGCCAAGCGGTGCCAAGCGGTGCCAAGGCGGTGCCAAGGCGGTGCCAAAGCGTGTGCCAAGGATGTGCCAAGGCGGTGCCAAGGCGGTGCCAAGGATGTGCCAAGGCGGTGCCAAAGCGGTGCCAAGGTGCCGTGCCAAGGCGGTGCAAGGCGTGCCAAGGCGTGCCAAGGCGGTGCCAAGGCGTGCCAAGGCGTGCCAAAGCGTGCAGGCCGTGCGGTGCAAGGCGGTGCCAAGGCGGTGCCAAGGCGTGCGGTGCCAAGGCGCGCCAAGGATGTGCCAAGGCGGCGTCAAGGCCGTGCCAAGGCTCTTTGATGACCCAAAAATGATATCATCCCAATAGATTTGGACAATCTTGCCTCGTCAAAACTTTGCCAAAAACATCCAAGCTTGCCCAAACCTTCACAAAGCGTGCCTCGAAAATTCTAGCATGAACACGTATTCGTTCAACTTTCTTCATGTCTTGTGGCCTCTTTTCAATGATCACTTATCAAAGCTACATTGATCTACCTCAAGAATGTTACTCAAGGATGTTTCTTAACAAAATATATTTTTTTCCATATTTTTAAGTATTTTTCGGCATTTATCTTCTATTTTTTAATTAAAAAATAGTAAAAAATATTTTTTTGGTCGAATTTTTTTTTACCACATGATAATTTTCTTCATTCAATAAGCTTTCCAATGATCACAACCTCATCCCTATATCATTTTTGTACAAAAAGTTATGGCCTAGTACGCTTGGTCTAAATTTGTGATGTTTCCCTTTGGAGGTGAGAGAACGGCTTAACATCTACTATAAGGGGGTGGGTGTTGAGGCGGGGGGGTGGCGGGGTGATGCTACTAGCGCTCGCGCTTAGTATTTCCTTGCTATCAGCCGCGACTTGGTGGCCGCTTGCATGCTTAGTAGTGATCGGATGGGAGCCCCCCCCCCCTTGGCATGCATGCGGCGCGGGCGCGAGGGTGGTCGGCGGCTCGGTCGGCGTTTTTAAGCGGCTGTTCGCGCGGAGTGCTGGCCGATCACGTTGGACCCTTTCGGTGAAACGACCCTTTCGAGAAAATCCCCATTTCGGGTGTCGGTTTAGGTTTGGATAAATGTTCGAGCGATGCGATGATCCTTTGATCGGCTCATTTTCGATTTGTCACCTTGCCATGCATGACCAAGTCACGGCCGGGTAGGTGGCGGCCAAGCCATGGGCGGGTCGCATTTTGGGCATGAGCTGGCCAGGGAAAACTTTGCTACGATTTATCTCGAACCTTTTCTAGACGCACGTAATGGGGGCACAAGAATGGGCGGGGCATTGTGATTGTCGGTGGAAACGCCCACGCTTGCAAGGTCTTGCTCTGTTTGTGTGTTGGGGCCCCGTCAAGAATTGTCCCATCGTTTGTGTCTTGCTAGGCGTACATTGGCGTAGAAGCTATGTTAGATTCCTTGCCAAGTTCAATCTTG
>JBBNAF010000061.1:115000-120000 GCA_039657365.1 Stephania yunnanensis
TGCCAAGGCGTGCCAAGCGTGCCAAGCGGTGCCAAGCGGTGCCAAGGCGTGCCAAGCGGCGCCAAGGATGTGCCTGGCGGTGCCAGCGATGTGCCAAGGATGTGCCAGGCGGTGCCAAGGATGTGCCTGCCAAGGCGGTGCCAGGATGTGCCAGGCCGTGCCAGATGTGCCTAGGATGTGCCAAGGATGTGCCAGAGGATGTGCCTAGGATGTGCCAGATGTGATGTGTGCCGGATGTGCCAATGTGCAACGGCGGTGAGCGGTGCCCAAGCGGTGCAGGATGTGCCGGTGCCAGAGCGGTGCCAGGCGGTGCCAGCGGTGCCAGGCGGTGCCAGGCGGTGCCAGGATGTGCCAGGCGGTGCCAAAAAGGCGGTGCCAAGCGGTGCGGTGCAAGCGTGCCAAAAGCGGTGCCAAGGCGTGCCAAGGCGGTGGTGCCAGCGGTGCCAAGGATGTGCGGTGCCAGAGCGGTGCCAAGGATGTGCCAAGGATGTGCCAAGCGGTGCCAAGGATGTGCCAAGATGTGCGGTGCCAAGGATGTGCCAAGGATGTGCCAAGGATGTGCCAAGGATGTGCCTAGGATGTGCCAAGAGATGTGCCAAGGCGGTGCCAGAGGATGTGCCCGATGTAGGCGGTGCCAGAGATGTGCCAAGGCGGTGCCAAGGATGTGCCAAGCGGTGCAAGCGGTGCCAGGTGTGCCAAGCGGTGCCAAGGCGGTGCCAAGCGATGCCAGGCGGTGCCAAGGCGGTGCCAAAGCGGTGCCAAGGCGGTGCCAATGTGCCAAGCGGTGCCAAGGCGTGCCAAGGCGTGCCAAGGCGTGCCGTGCCAAGGCGTGCCAGGCGTGCCAGGCGGTGCCAAGCGTGCCAGGCGGTGCCAAGGCGGTGCCAAGGCGGTGCCAAAGGCGGTGCCAAAGCGGTGCCAAGGCGGTGCCAAGGCGGTGCCAAGGCGGTGCCAAGGCGGTGCCAAGGCGTGTGCCAAGGCGGTGCCAAGGCGGTGCCAAGGATGTGCCAAAGCGGTGCCAAGGCGGTGCCAAGCGGTGCCAAGGCGTGCCAAAGGCGTGCCAGGGCGTGCCAAAGCGCGTGCCAAGGCGTGCCAAAGTGCCGTGCCAAGGCGTGCCAAGCGGTGCCAGGCGGTGCCAAGCGGTGCCAAGGCGCGCCAAGGATGTGCCAAGGCGGCGTCAAGGCCGTGCCAAGGCTCTTTGATGACCCAAAAATGATATCATCCCAATAGATTTGGACAATCTTGCCTCGTCAAAACTTTGCCAAAAACATCCAAGCTTGCCCAAACCTTCACAAAGCGTGCCTCGAAAATTCTAGCATGAACACGTATTCGTTCAACTTTCTTCATGTCTTGTGGCCTCTTTTCAATGATCACTTATCAAAGCTACATTGATCTACCTCAAGAATGTTACTCAAGGATGTTTCTTAACAAAATATATTTTTTTCCATATTTTTAAGTATTTTTCGGCATTTATCTTCTATTTTTTTAATTAAAAAATAGTAAAAAATATTTTTTTGGTCGAATTATTTTTTACCACATGATAATTTTCTTCATTCAATAAGCTTTCCAATGATCACAACCTCATCCCTATATCATTTTTGTACAAAAAGTTATGGCCTAGTACGCTTGGTCTAAATTTGTGATGTTTCCACTTTGGAGGTGAGAGAACGGCTTAACATCTACTATAAGGGGGTGGGTGTTGAGGCGGGGGGTGGCGGGGTGATGCTACTAGCGCTCGCGCTTAGTATTTCCTTGCTATCAGCCGCGACAGTGGCCGCTTGCATGCTTAGTAGTGATCGGATGGGAGCCCCCCCCTTGGCATGCGGCGGCGCGGGCGCGAGGGTGGTCGGCGGCTCGGTCGGCGTTTTTAGCGCTGTTGTTCGCGCGGAGTGCTGGCCGATCACGTTGGACCCTTTCGGTGAAACGACCCTTTCGAGAAAATCCCCATTTCGGGTGTCGGTTTAGGTTTGGATAAATGTTCGAGCGATGCGATGATCCTTTGATCGGCTCATTTTCGATTTGTCACCTTGCCATGCATGACCAAGTCACGACCGGGTAGGTGGCAGCCAAGCCATGGGCGGGTCGCATTTTGGGCATGAGCTGGCCAAGGGAAAACTTTGCTACGATTTATCTCGAACCTTTTCTAGACGCACGTAATGGGGGCACAAGAATGGGCGGGGCATTGTGATTGTCGGTGGAAACGCCCACGCTTGCAAGGTCTTGCTCTGTTTGTGTGTTGGGGCCCCGTCAAGAATTGTCCCATCGTTTGTGTCTTGCTAGGCGTACATTGGCGTAGAAGCTATGTTAGATTCCTTGCCAAGTTCAATCTTGGGTTGCGATCGGGCCATGTAGGGCCACGTCACTATTGGGTGGCGGCTAATACATATTTGGGTTTCAACTCGGGTGTTAGACTAGTGTGGGATTAATTGGCTTTTACAATATTTTTGTCTTTGCCGGATGCAAGCGTCGGGGCATTTTGTCGCATGAGATTTGATTGTTTCTTGCCTCGTTCATGCTTGAGTTGCGACTTGGGTATGGGTTTGGCAATTTGTTGAAGTTGGCTTTTCGTGCTTTTCATTTTCATGCCCGGCGATCCTTTTAGGTATTTCTTTCGTTGCACACTCATAGTTCCTATGGAGTTGTGTTTTGGGTGACGAGGAATTGCTCAATTGCGAACGTCATGGCGTGTGAGTTGTAATGAGATTGTGTGTCTTGGGCTCTCCTCTAGTGTGGCGAACCATGCATGTGCAATCTCTTTTCATTTGTTGCTAATGTTAGATTCGACGTTAGCTTTGATTGTGGTTCTTGTATTATTTACATGTGATGTTGTAACGATAGTTCTGATGTTGGTTCTCTTGCTTTCCCTTATGCTCCTTGTAGGGGTAAAGCGGATGATTGCGGCGGGTCATGTGCCTCCAACCTTAAATTGCTTGGTGCAATGAATTGTTGGTGCATTATGCTCGTTCGTGCTTGTGGGTGGGGAAGATGGAAAACGGTGTACAAGTGGCTTTGCCTCTTCTCATCGAGTTGTGTGCATTTAAAAAAGACAAGCTGCGCTCTCAACATTGTTCCCTCTTTGCCCGGCAAGGGTGGACAATGCGGGGTGTCGTTAGTGTCGTCTAGGAATGCTACCTGGTTGATCTGCCGGTAGTCATATGCTTGTCTCAAAGATTAAGCCATGCATGTGTAAGTATGAACAAATTGAGGATTTGTGAAGCTGCGAATGGCTCATTAAATCGATTATAGTTTGTTTGATGGTATACGCTACTCGGATAAGCAGTAGTAATTCTAGAGCTAATACGTGCAACAAACCCCGACTTACGGAAGGGATGCATTTATTAGATAAAAGGTCAATGCGGGCTCTGCCGTTTTCTGATGATTCATGATAACTCGACGGATCGCATGGCCTTTGTGCGGCGACGCATCATTCAAATTTACGCCTATCAACTTTCGATGGTAGGATAGGGGCCTACCATGGTGGTGACGGGTGACGGAGAATTAGGGTTCGATTCGGAGAGGGAGCACGAGAAGCGGCTACCACATCAAGGAAAGCGACGGCGCGCAAATTACCCAATCGACACGGGGAGGTAGTGACAATAAATAACAATACGGGCTCATTGAGTGCAGTAATTGGAATGAGTACAATCTAAATCCCTTAACGAGGATCCATTGGAGGGCAAGTCGGTGCCGGCGGCGCGGTAATTCCGGCTCAATAGCGTATATTTAAGTTGTTGCGGTTAAAAAGCTCGTAGTTGGACTTAGGGTTGGGTCGGCGGTCGCCCTCGGGTGTGTGCCGGTCGTCCGTCCTTCTACCGTGATGCGCTCTGGTCTTAGTTGATCGGGTCGTGACTCGGTCTTTGTTACTTTGAAGAAATTAGAGTGCTCAAAGCAAGCCATAGCTACGTATACATTAGCATGGGATAACATCATAGGATTTCGGTCCTATTGCGTTGGCCTTCGGGATCGGAGTAATGATTAACGAGGACGATCGGGGGCATTCGTATTTCATAGTCGGAGGTGAAATTCTTGGATTTATGAAAGACGAACTACTGCGAAAGCATTTGCCAAGGATGTTTTCATTAATCAAGAACGAAAGTTGGGGGCTCGAAGACGATCGGATACGAGTCCTAGTCTCGACCATAAACGATGCGAGCTAGGGATCGGCGGATGTTGCATTTAGGACTCATAGGCACCTTATGAGAAATCAAAGTTTTTGGGTTCGGGGGAGTATGGTCGCAAAAAGGTGAAACTTAAAGGAATTGACGGAAGGGCACCACCGGGAGTGGAGCACTGCGGCTTAATTTGACTCAACACGGGGAAACTTACCGAGGTCGGACATAGTAAGGATTGACGGTGAGAGCTCTTTCTTGATTCTATGGGTGGTGGTGCATGGCCGTTCTTAGTTGGTGGAGCGATTTGTGCAGTTAATTCCGTTAACGAACGAGACCTCGGCCTGCTAACTAGCTACGTGGAGGTCACCTCCACGGCCGGCTTCTTAGAGGGACTATGGCCGTTTAGGCCACGGAAGTTTGAGGCAATAGCAGTGCTGTGATGCCCTTAGATGTTACGGGCGCGCGCGCGCTACGCGATGTATTCAACGAGCTACTAGCCTTGGCGACGGGCTGGGTAACCTTTGAAAATTTCATCGTGATGGGGATAGATCATTGCAATTGTTGGTCTTCAACGAGGAATTCCTAGTAAGCGCGAGTCATCGGCTCGCGTTGACTACGTCCCTTTGCCCTTTGTACACACGCGCCGTCGCTCCTACCAGATTGAATGGTCGGTGAAGTGTTCGGATCGCGGCGACGCGGGCGGTTCGCCGCCAAACGACGTCGCGAGAAGTCAGTTGAACCTTATCATTTAGAGGAAGGAGAAGTCGTAACAAGGTTTCGTAGGTGAACTGCGGAAGGATCATTGTTGATGCTTGCAAAACGACCGTGAACCATTGGCAGTAACATTTGCGGCGCGGGCGGCCCATTGGGTCCTTGTTGTTCGGCAACAAA
>JBBNAF010000061.1:125000-130000 GCA_039657365.1 Stephania yunnanensis
CCAAGGATGTGCCAAGATGTGCCAGGATGTGCTAGGATGTGCCAGGATGTGCCAAGGATGTGCCAGGATGTGCCAGAGGATGTGCCAAGGCGGTGCCAGAGGCGGTGCCAAGCGGTGCCAAGCGATGTGCCAAGCGGTGCCAAGCGGTGCCAATGTGCCAAGCGGTGCCGTGCCAAGCGGTGCCAAGCGATGTGCCAAGGCGGTGCCAAGCGGTGCCAGGCGTGCCAGGCGGTGCCAAGGTCGTGCCAAGGCGTGCCAAGGCGGTGCCAAGGCGGTGCCAAGGATGTGCCAAGGATGTGCCAAGGCGGTGCCAAGGATGTGCCTAGGCGGTGCCAAGGATGTGCCAAGGCCGTGCCAAGGATGTGCCTAGGATGTGCCAAGGATGTGCCAAGGCGGTGCCAAGGATGTGCCTAGGCGGTGCCAGAGGATGTGCCAAGGCCGTGCCAAGATGTGCCAAGCGGTGCCAAGCGGTGCGGTGCCAAAGCGGTGCCAAGGATGTGCCAAGGCGGTGCCAAGCGGTGCAAGCGGTGCCAAGGCGGTGCGAAAGCGGTGCCAAGCCAAGCGGTGCCAGGATGTGCCAAGGCGGTGCCAAGGCGTGCCAAGGTCGTGCCAAGGCCGTGCCAAGGGCGTGCCAAGGCGGTGCCAAGGTCGTGCCAAGGCGGTGCCAAGGCGGTGCCAAGGGCGTGCCAAGGCGGTGCCAAGGCGGTGCCAAGGATGTGCCAAGGCGGTGCCAAGGCGGTGCCAAGGGTGTGCCAAGGCGGTGCCAAGGCGGTGCCAAGGATGTGCCAAGGCGGTGCCAAGGCGGTGCCAAGGCGGTGCCAAGGATGTGCCAAGGCGGTGCCAAGGCGTGCCAAGGTCGTGCCAAGGCCGTGCCAAGGCGTGCCAAGGCGTGCCAAGGCCGTGCCAAGGCCGTGCCAAGGCGGTGCCAAGGCGGTGCCAAGGCGGTGCCAAGGGCGCGCCAAGGATGTGCCAAGGCGGCGTCAAGGCCGTGCCAAGGCTCTTTGATGACCCAAAAATGATATCATCCCAATAGATTTGGACAATCTTGCCTCGTCAAAACTTTGCCAAAAACATCCAAGCTTGCCCAAACCTTCACAAAGCGTGCCTCGAAAATTCTAGCATGAACACGTATTCGTTCAACTTTCTTCATGTCTTGTGGCCTCTTTTCAATGATCACTTATCAAAGCTACATTGATCTACCTCAAGAATGTTACTCAAGGATGTTTCTTAACAAAATATATTTTTTTCCATATTTTTAAGTATTTTTCGGCATTTATCTTCTATTTTTTTAATTAAAAAATAGTAAAAAATATTTTTTTGGTCGAATTATTTTTTACCACATGATAATTTTCTTCATTCAATAAGCTTTCCAATGATCACAACCTCATCCCTATATCATTTTTGTACAAAAAGTTATGGCCTAGTACGCTGTCTAAATTTGTGATGTTTCCCTTTGGAGGTGAGAGAACGGCTTAACATCTACTATAAGGGGGTGGGTGTTGAGGCGGGGGGTGGCGGGGTGATGCTACTAGCGCTCGCGCTTAGTATTTCCTTGCTATCAGCCGCGACAGTGGCCGCTTGCATGCTTAGTAGTGATCGGATGGGAGCCCCCCCCCTTGGCATGCGGCGCGCGGGCGGCGAGGGTGGTCGGCGGCTCGGTCGGCGTTTTTTAGCGGCTGTTCGCGCGGAGTGCTGGCCGATCACGTTGGACCCTTTCGGTGAAACGACCCTTTCGAGAAAATCCCCATTTCGGGTGTCGGTTTAGGTTTGGATAAATGTTCGAGCGATGCGATGATCCTTTGATCGGCTCATTTTCGATTTGTCACCTTGCCATGCATGACCAAGTCACGGCCGGGTAGGTGGCAGCCAAGCCATGGGCGGGTCGCATTTTGGGCATGAGCTGGCCAAGGGAAAACTTTGCTACGATTTATCTCGAACCTTTTCTAGACGCACGTAATGGGGGCACAAGAATGGGCGGGGCATTGTGATTGTCGGTGGAAACGCCCGCGCTTGCAAGGTCTTGCTCTGTTTGTGTGTTGGGGCCCCGTCAAGAATTGTCCCATCGTTTGTGTCTTGCTAGGCGTACATTGGCGTAGAAGCTATGTTAGATTCCTTGCCAAGTTCAATCTTGGGTTGCGATCGGGCCATGTAGGGCCACGTCACTATTGGGTGGCGGCTAATACATATTTGGGTTTCAACTCGGGTGTTAGACTAGTGTGGGATTAATTGGCTTTTACAATATTTTTGTCTTTGCCGGATGCAAGCGTCGGGGCATTTTGTCGCATGAGATTTGATTGTTTCTTGCCTCGTTCATGCTTGAGTTGCGACTTGGGTATGGGTTTGGCAAAAAGTTTGTTGAAGTTGGCTTTTCGTGCTTTTCATTTTCATGCCCGGCGATCCTTTTAGGTATTTCTTTCGTTGCACACTCATAGTTTCCTATGGAGTTGTGTTTTGGGTGACGAGGAATTGCTCAATTGCGAACGTCATGGCGTGTGAGTTGTAATGAGATTGTGTGTCTTGGGCTCTCCTCTAGTGTGGCGAACCATGCATGTGCAATCTCTTTTCATTTGTTGCTAATGTTAGATTCGACGTTAGCTTTGATTGTGGTTCTTGTATTATTTACATGTGATGTTGTAACGATAGTTTGATGTTGGTTCTCTTGCTTTCCCTTATGCTCCTTGTAGGGGTAAAGCGGATGATTGCGGCGGGTCATGTGCCTCCAACCTTAAATTGCTTGGTGCAATGAATTGTTGGTGCATTATGCTCGTTCGTGCTTGTGGGTGGGGAAGATGGAAAACGGTGTACAAGTGGCTTTGCCTCTTCTCATCGAGTTGTGTGCATTTAAAAAAGACAAGCTGCGCTCTCAACATTGTTCCCTCTTTGCCCGGCAAGGGTGGACAATGCGGGGTGTCGTTAGTGTCGTCTAGGAATGCTACTGGTTGATCTGCCGGTAGTCATATGCTTGTCTCAAAGATTAAGCCATGCATGTGTAAGTATGAACAAATTGATTTGTGAAGCTGCGAATGGCTCATTAAATCGATTATAGTTTGTTTGATGGTATACGCTACTCGGATAGCAGTAGTAATTCTAGAGCTAATACGTGCAACAAACCCGACTTACGGAAGGGATGCATTTATTAGATAAAAGGTCAATGCGGGCTCTGCCGTTTTCTGATGATTCATGATAACTCGACGGATCGCATGGCCTTTGTGCGGCGACGCATCATTCAAATTTACGCCTATCAACTTTCGATGGTAGGATAGGGGCCTACCATGGTGGTGACGGGTGACGGAGAATTAGGGTTCGATTCGGAGAGGGAGCACGAGAAACGGCTACCACATCAAGGAAGGCGACGGGCGCGCAAATTACCCAATCGACACGGGGAGGTAGTGACAATAAATAACAATACCGGGCTCATTGAGTGTGGTAATTGGAATGAGTACAATCTAAATCCCTTAACGAGGATCCATTGGAGGGCAAGTCGGTGCCGGCGGCGCGGTAATTCCGGCTCAATAGCGTATATTTAAGTTGTTGCGGTTAAAAAGCTCGTAGTTGGACTTAGGGTTGGGTCGGCGGTCGCCCTCGGGTGTGTGCCGGTCGTCCGTCCCTCTACCGTGATGCGCTCTGGTCTTAGTTGATCGGGTCGTGACTCGGTCTTTGTTACTTTGAAGAAATTAGAGTGCTCAAAGCAAGCCATAGCTACGTATACATTAGCATGGGATAACATCATAGGATTTCGGTCCTATTGCGTTGGCCTTCGGGATCGGAGTAATGATTAACGGGGACGATCGGGGGCATTCGTATTTCATAGTCGAGAGGTGAAATTCTTGGATTTATGAAAGACGAACTACTGCGAAAGCATTTGCCAAGGATGTTTTCATTAATCAAGAACGAAAGTTGGGGGCTCGAAGACGATCGGATACCGTCCTAGTCTCGACCATAAACGATGCCGAGCTAGGGATCGGCGGATGTTGCATTTAGGACTCATAGGCACCTTATGAGAAATCAAAGTTTTTGGGTTCGGGGGGAGTATGGTCGCAAGGTGAAACTTAAAGGAATTGACGGAAGGGCACCACCGGGAGTGGAGCTGCGGCTTAATTTGACTCAACACGGGGAAACTTACCGAGGTCCGGACATAGTAAGGATTGACGGTGAGAGCTCTTTCTTGATTCTATGGGTGGTGGTGCATGGCCGTTCTTAGTTGGTGGAGCGATTTGTGCTGGTTAATTAGTTAACGAACGAGACCTCGGCCTGCTAACTAGCTACGTGGAGGTCACCTCCACGGCCGGCTTCTTAGAGGGACTATGGCCGTTTAGGCCACGGAAGTTTGAGGCAATACAGTGCGTGATGCCCTTAGATGTTACGGGCGCGCGCGCGCTGCGATGTATTCAACGAGCTACTAGCCTTGGCGACGGGCTGGGTAACACTTTGAAAATTTCATCGTGATGGGGATAGATCATTGCAATTGTTGGTCTTCAACGAGGAATTCCTAGTAAGCGCGAGTCATCGGCTCGCGTTGACTACGTCCTGCCCTTTACACACCGCCGCCGTCGCTCCTACCGATTGAATGGTCGGTGAAGTGTTCGGATCGCGCGGCGCGGGCGGTTCGCCGCCGCCAAACGACGTCGCGAGAAGTCACTTGAACCTTATCATTTAGAGGAAGGAGAAGTCGTAACAAGGTTTCGTAGGTGAACTGCGGAAGGATCATTGTTGATGCTTGCAAAACGACCGTGAACCATTGGCACAGTAACATTTGCGGCGCGGCGGCCCATTGGGTCCTTGTTGTTCGGCAACAAAATCCGGCGCGACACGCGCCAAGGAATCTAAATTAGAATAGAAATGACACGTTGAAGTGGTTCGTCCACTTCATTGCGTTGCGTTTACGAATATGAACGACTCTCGACAACGGATATCTCGGCTCTCGCATCGATGAAGAACGTAGCGAAATGCGATACTTGGTGTGAATTGCGAGAATCCGTGAACCATCGAGTTTTGAACGC
>JBBNAF010000061.1:135000-140000 GCA_039657365.1 Stephania yunnanensis
GCGGTGCCAAGGTCGTGCCAAGCGTGCCAAGCGGTGCCAAGCGGTGCCAGAGGATGTGCCAGGATGTGCCAAGGCGGTGCCAGGATGTGCCTAGGCGGTGCCAAGATGTGCCAAGTGCCGTGCCAGAGATGTGCCTAGGATGTGCCAGAGGATGTGCCAGGCGGTGCCAAGGATGTGCCTAGGCGGTGCCAGAGATGTGCCAAGCCGTGCCGTGCCAGGATGTGCCAGGCGGTGCCAAGCGGTGCCAGGATGTGCCAAGCGGTGCCAAGCGGTGCCAAGATGTGCCAAGGCGGTGCGAAAAAGCGGTGCCAAGCGGTGCCAAGATGTGCCAAGGCGGTGCCAAGGCGTGCAAGGTCGTGCCAAGGCGTGCAAGGCGTGCCAAGGCGGTGCCAGGTCGTGCCAAGGCGGTGCCAAGGCGGTGCCAAGGGCGTGCCAAGGCGGTGCCAAGGCGGTGCCAAGGATGTGCCAAGGCGGTGCCAAGGCGGTGCCAAGGGTGTGCCAAGGCGGTGCCAAGGCGGTGCCAAGGATGTGCCAAGGCGGTGCCAAGGCGGTGCCAAGGATGTGCCAAGGCGGTGCCAAGGCGTGCCAAGGTCGTGCCAAGGCGGTGCCAAGGCCGTGCCAAGGCCGTGCCAAGGCGGTGCCAAGGCGGTGCCAAGGCGGTGCCAAGGGCGCGCCAAGGATGTGCCAAGGCGGCGTCAAGGCCGTGCCAAGGCTCTTTGATGACCCAAAAATGATATCATCCCAATAGATTTGGACAATCTTGCCTCGTCAAAACTTTGCCAAAAACATCCAAGCTTGCCCAAACCTTCACAAAGCGTGCCTCGAAAATTCTAGCATGAACACGTATTCGTTCAACTTTCTTCATGTCTTGTGGCCTCTTTTCAATGATCACTTATCAAAGCTACATTGATCTACCTCAAGAATGTTACTCAAGGATGTTTCTTAACAAAATATATTTTTTTCCATATTTTTAAGTATTTTTCGGCATTTATCTTCTATTTTTTTAATTAAAAAATAGTAAAAAATATTTTTTTTGGTCGAATTATTTTTTACCACATGATAATTTTCTTCATTCAATAAGCTTTCCAATGATCACAACCTCATCCCTATATCATTTTTGTACAAAAAGTTATGGCCTAGTACGCTTGGTCTAAATTTGTGATGTTTCCCTTTGGAGGTGAGAGAACGGCTTAACATCTACTATAAGGGGGTGGGTGTTGAGGCGGGGGGGTGGCGAGGGTGATGCTACTAGCGCTCGCGCTTAGTATTTCCTTGCTATCAGCCGCGACAGTGGCCGCTTGCATGCTTAGTAGTGATCGGATGGGGCCCCCCCCCCTTGGCATGCGGCGGCGCGCGGCGCGCGGGTGGTCGGCGGCTCGGTCGGCGTTTTAAGCGGCTGTTCGCGCGGAGTGCTGGCCGATCACGTTGGACCCTTTCGGTGAAACGACCCTTTCGAGAAAATCCCCATTTCGGGTGTCGGTTTAGGTTTGGATAAATGTTCGAGCGATGCGATGATCCTTTGATCGGCTCATTTTCGATTTGTCACCTTGCCATGCATGACCAAGTCACGACCGGGTAGGTGGCAGCCAAGCCATGGGCGGGTCGCATTTTGGGCATGAGCTGGCCAAGGGAAAACTTTGCTACGATTTATCTCGAACCTTTTCTAGACGCACGTAATGGGGGCACAAGAATGGGCGGGGCATTGTGATTGTCGGTGGAAACGCCCACGCTTGCAAGGTCTTGCTCTGTTTGTGTGTTGGGGCCCCGTCAAGAATTGTCCCATCGTTTGTGTCTTGCTAGGCGTACATTGGCGTAGAAGCTATGTTAGATTCCTTGCCAAGTTCAATCTTGGGTTGCGATCGGGCCATGTAGGGCCACGTCACTATTGGGTGGCGGCTAATACATATTTGGGTTTCAACTCGGGTGTTAGACTAGTGTGGGATTAATTGGCTTTTACAATATTTTTGTCTTTGCCGGATGCAGCGTTCGGGGCATTTTGTCGCATGAGATTTGATTGTTTCTTGCCTCGTTCATGCTTGAGTTGCGACTTGGGTATGGGTTTGGCAAAATTTGTTGAAGTTGGCTTTTCGTGCTTTTCATTTTCATGCCCGGCGATCCTTTTAGGTATTTCTTTCGTTGCACACTCATAGTTCCTATGGAGTTGTGTTTTGGGTGACGAGGAATTGCTCAATTGCGAACGTCATGGCGTGTGAGTTGTAATGAGATTGTGTGTCTTGGGCTCTCCTCTAGTGTGGCGAACCATGCATGTGCAATCTCTTTTCATTTGTTGCTAATGTTAGATTCGACGTTAGCTTTGATTGTGGTTCTTGTATTATTTACATGTGATGTTGTAACGATAGTTTTGATGTTGGTTCTCTTGCTTTCCCTTATGCTCCTTGTAGGGGTAAAGCGGATGATTGCGCGGGTCATGTGCCTCCAACCTTAAATTGCTTGGTGCAATGAATGAATTGGTGCATTATGCTCGTTCGTGCTTGTGGGTGGGGAAGATGGAAAACGGTGTACAAGTGGCTTTGCCTCTTCTCATCGAGTTGTGTGCATTTAAAAAAGACAAGCTGCGCTCTCAACATTGTTCCCTCTTTGCCCAGCAAGGGTGGACAATGCGGGGTGTCGTTAGTGTCGTCTAGGAATGCTACCTGGTTGATCTGCCGGTAGTCATATGCTTGTCTCAAAGATTAAGCCATGCATGTGTAAGTATGAACAAATTCGGATTTGTGAAGCTGCGAATGGCTCATTAAATCGATTATAGTTTGTTTGATGGTATACGCTACTCGGATAATAGTAGTAATTCTAGAGCTAATACGTGCAACAAACCCCGACTTACGGAAGGGATGCATTTATTAGATAAAAGGTCAATGCGGGCTCTGCCGTTTTTCTGATGATTCATGATAACTCGACGGATCGCATGGCCTTTGTGCGGCGACGCATCATTCAAATTTACGCCCTATCAACTTTCGATGGTAGGATAGGGGCCTACCATGGTGGTGACGGGTGACGGAGAATTAGGGTTCGATTCGGAGAGGGAGCACGAGAAACGGCTACCACATCAAGGAAGGCGACGGCGCGCAAATTACCCAATCGACACGGGGAGGTAGTGACAATAAATAACAATACGGGCTCATTGAGTGCAGTAATTGGAATGAGTACAATCTAAATCCCTTAACGAGGATCCATTGGAGGGCAAGTCGGTGCCCGGCGGCGCGGTAATTCCGGCTCAATAGCGTATATTTAAGTTGTTGCGGTTAAAAAGCTCGTAGTTGGACTTAGGGTTGGGTCGGCGGTCGCCCTCGGGTGTGCCGGTCGTCCGTCCCCTACCGGTGATGCGCTCTGTGTCTTAGTTGATCGGGTCGTGACTCGGTCTTTGTTACTTTGAAGAAATTAGAGTGCTCAAAGCAAGCCATAGCTACGTATACATTAGCATGGGATAACATCATAGGATTTCGGTCCTATTGCGTTGGCCTTCGGGATCGGAGTAATGATTAACGGGGACGATCGGGGGCATTCGTATTTCATAGTCGGAGGTGAAATTCTTGGATTTATGAAAGACGAACTACTGCGAAAGCATTTGCCGAGGATGTTTTCATTAATCAAGAACGAAAGTTGGGGGCTCGAAGACGATCGGATACGAGTCCTAGTCTCGACCATAAACGATGCGGAGCTAGGGATCGGCGGATGTTGCATTTAGGACTCGTAGGCACCTTATGAGAAATCAAAGTTTTTGGGTTCGGGGGAGTATGGTCGCAAGGTGAAACTTAAAGGAATTGACGGAAGGGCACCACCGGGAGTGGAGCTGCGGCTTAATTTGACTCAACACGGGGAAACTTACCGAGGTCGGACATAGTAAGGATTGACGGGCGAGAGCTCTTTCTTGATTCTATGGGTGGTGGTGCATGGCCGTTCTTAGTTGGTGGAGCGATTTGTCTGGTTAATTAGTTAACGAACGAGACCTCGGCTGCTAACTAGCTCGTGGAGGTCACCTCCACGGCCGGCTTCTTAGAGGGACTATGGCCGTTTAGGCCACGGAAGTTTGAGGCAATAACAGTGCTGTGATGCCCTTAGATGTTACGGGGCGCGCGCGCGCTACGCGATGTATTCAACGAGCTACTAGCCTTGGGCGACGGGCTGGGTAACCTTTGAAAATTTCATCGTGATGGGGATAGATCATTGCAATTGTTGGTCTTCAACGAGGAATTCCTAGTAAGCGCGAGTCATCGGCTCGCGTTGACTACGTCCTGCCCTTTGTACACACCGCCGTCGCTCCTACCGATTGAATGGTCGGTGAAGTGTTCGGATCGCGCGGCGGCGGGCGGTTCGCCGCCAAACGACGTCGCGAGAAGTCACTTGAACCTTATCATTTAGAGGAAGGAGAAGTCGTAACAAGGTTTCGTAGGTGAACTGCGGAAGGATCATTGTTGATGCTTGCAAAACGACCGTGAACCATTGGCAGTAACATTTTGCGCGCGGCGGCCCATTGGGTCCTTGTTGTTCGGCAACAAAATCCGGCGCGACACGCGCCAAGGAATCTAAATTAGAATAGAAATGACACGTTGAAGTGGTTCGTCCACTTCATTGCGTTGCGTTTACGAATATGAACGACTCTCGACAACGGATATCTCGGCTCTCGCATCGATGAAGAACGTAGCGAAATGCGATACTTGGTGTGAATTGCGGAATCCGTGAACCATCGAGTTTTGAACGCAAGTTGCGCCGAGACTTCGGTTGAGGGCACGCACACAGGCGTCACATGATGCACCGCAATCCATTTTTTGCATGTGGTAATGGAGATTGGCCTCCGCGACGAGTGCACGGTTGGCTAAAATAGCGGCCTCGATGCTTGGAAGACGCGATCGGTGGTGGTTGACGAGAACCTTTGTCAAGCGAGTGACGCGTTCGGATCGGCACGAATCGAGGCGGAGCACCCTTTTCATATACTTTGCGACCCCGGAGTCGGGCGGGGTCACCCGTTGAGTTTAAGCATATCA
>JBBNAF010000061.1:145000-147500 GCA_039657365.1 Stephania yunnanensis
TGAAAAAGGCGGTGCCAAGGCGGTGCCAGGATGTGCCAAGGCGTGCCAAGGCGTGCCAAGGCGTGCCAAGGCCGTGCCAGGCGTGCCAAGGCGGTGCCAAGGTCGTGCCAAGGCGGTGCCAAGGCGGTGCCAAGGGCGTGCCAAGGCGGTGCCAAGGCGGTGCCAAGGCGGTGCCAAGGCGGTGCCAAGGCGGTGCCAAGGGTGTGCCAAGGCGGTGCCAAGGCGGTGCCAAGGATGTGCCAAGGCGGTGCCAAGGCGGTGCCAAGGATGTGCCAAGGCGGTGCCAAGGCGTGCCAAGGTCGTGCCAAGGCGGTGCCAAGGCGTGCCAAGGCGGTGCCAAGGCGGTGCCAAGGCGGTGCCAAGGCGGTGCCAAGGGCGCGCCAAGGATGTGCCAAGGCGGCGTCAAGGCCGTGCCAAGGCTCTTTGATGACCCAAAAATGATATCATCCCAATAGATTTGGACAATCTTGCCTCGTCAAAACTTTGCCAAAAACATCCAAGCTTGCCCAAACCTTCACAAAGCGTGCCTCGAAAATTCTAGCATGAACACGTATTCGTTCAACTTTCTTCATGTCTTGTGGCCTCTTTTCAATGATCACTTATCAAAGCTACATTGATCTACCTCAAGAATGTTACTCAAGGATGTTTCTTAACAAAATATATTTTTTTCCATATTTTTAAGTATTTTTCGGCATTTATCTTCTATTTTTTTAATTAAAAAATAGTAAAAAATATTTTTTTGGTCGAATTATTTTTTACCACATGATAATTTTCTTCATTCAATAAGCTTTCCAATGATCACAACCTCATCCCTATATCATTTTTGTACAAAAAGTTATGGCCTAGTACGCTTAGTCTAAATTTGTGATGTTTCCCTTTGGAGGTGAGAGAACGGCTTAACATCTACTATAAGGGGGTGGGTGTTGAGGCGGGGGGGTGGCGAGGGTGATGCTACTAGCGCTCGCGCTTAGTATTTCCTTGCTATCAGCCGCGACTTGGTGGCCGCTTGCATGCTTAGTAGTGATCGGATGGGAGCCCCCCCCAGCATGCGGCGGCGCGGGCGCGGGTGGTCGGCGGCTCGGTCGGCGTTTTTAGCGGCTGTTCGCGCGGAGTGCTGGCCGATCACGTTGGACCCTTTCGGTGAAACGACCCTTTCGAGAAAATCCCCATTTCGGGTGTCGGTTTAGGTTTGGATAAATGTTCGAGCGATGCGATGATCCTTTGATCGGCTCATTTTCGATTTGTCACCTTGCCATGCATGACCAAGTCACGGCCGGGTAGGTGGCGGCCAAGCCATGGGCGGGTCGCATTTTGGGCATGAGCTGGCCAAAGGAAAACTTTGCTACGATTTATCTCGAACCTTTTCTAGACGCACGTAATGGGGGCACAAGAATGGGCGGGGCATTGTGATTGTCGGTGGAAACGCCCGCGCTTGCAAGGTCTTGCTCTGTTTGTGTGTTGGGGCCCCGTCAAGAATTGTCCCATCGTTTGTGTCTTGCTAGGCGTACATTGGCGTAGAAGCTATGTTAGATTCCTTGCCAAGTTCAATCTTGGGTTGCGATCGGGCCATGTAGGGCCACGTCACTATTGGGTGGCGGCTAATACATATTGGGTTTCAACTCGGGTGTTAGACTAGTGTGGGATTAATTGGCTTTTACAATATTTTTGTCTTTGCCGGATGCAAGCGTCGGGGCATTTTGTCGCATGAGATTTGATTGTTTCTTGCCTCGTTCATGCTTGAGTTGCGACTTGGGTATGGGTTTGGCAAAATTTGTTGAAGTTGGCTTTTCGTGCTTTTCATTTTCATGCCCGCGATCCTTTTAGGTATTTCTTTCGTTGCACACTCATAGTTCCTATGGAGTTGTGTTTTGGGTGACGAGGAATTGCTCAATTGCGAACGTCATGGCGTGTGAGTTGTAATGAGATTGTGTGTCTTGGGCTCTCCTCTAGTGTGGCGAACCATGCATGTGCAATCTCTTTTCATTTGTTGCTAATGTTAGATTCGACGTTAGCTTTGATTGTGGTTCTTGTATTATTTACATGTGATGTTGTAACGATAGTTCTTGATGTTGGTTCTCTTGCTTTCCCTTATGCTCCTTGTAGGGGTAAAGCGGATGATTGCGGCGGGTCATGTGCCTCCAACCTTAAATTGCTTGGTGCAATGAATTGTTGGTGCATTATGCTCGTTCGTGCTTGTGGGTGGGGAAGATGGAAAACGGTGTACAAGTGGCTTTGCCTCTTCTCATCGAGTTGTGTGCATTTAAAAAAGACAAGCTGCGCTCTCAACATTGTTCCCTCTTTGCCCGGCAAGGGTGGACAATGCGGGGTGTCGTTAGTGTCGTCTAGGAATGCTACCTGGTTGATCTGCCGGTAGTCATATGCTTGTCTCAAAGATTAAGCCATGCATGTGTAAGTATGAACAAATTGGGTGTGAAGCTGCGAATGGCTCATTAAATCGATTATATTTTGTTTGATGGTATACGCTACTCGGATAACAGTA
>JBBNAF010000061.1:152500-154544 GCA_039657365.1 Stephania yunnanensis
CTCTTCCTATCATTGTGAAGCGAGAATTCACCAAGTGTTGGATTGTTCACCCACCGATAGGGAACGTGGTGGGTTTAGGCCGTCGTGAGACAGGTTAGTTTTACCCTGCGATGATAGTGCGCGATAGTAATTCAACCTAGTACGAGAGGAGCAGTTGATTCACACAATTGGTCATCGCGCTTGGTTGAAAAGCCGATGTGTGAAGCTACCGTGTGCGGGATTACGGCGAACGCCTCTAAGTCGGAATCCGAGGCTAGAAAGAGCGGCGCATGCGCCGTTGCTCGCTGCCAGGCCCGCGATGTAGGGGCCTAGGCCCCCGAGGGCACGTGTCATTGGAAAAGCTCGCGCGTCGGATCGATCGCGCGGGCGGCCTTGAAGTGTTATTTTGAACGAGCGACGGGTAGAATCCTTTGCGGACGACTTAAATACGCGACGGGGTATTGTAAGTGGCGAGTGGCCTTCTTTGCCACGATCGCGAGATTCAGCCCTTTGTCGCATCGATTCGACCCTCCCCTTCATCATTCGCATGCCCCGTCACTTCAAAATAAGGGTTCCGAGTCAAAGAAGCAGGGGGAGGTCGGTATGCCCCTCGAAAACTGGATGCAAGTCACCTTCATCGGGGCGTGCCAAGGCCTTCCCCTTCATCATTCCCAAGGCGTGGCCAAGGATGTGCCAAGGCGTGCCAAGGTCGTCCCAAAGCGGTGCCAAGGATGTGCCAAGGCGGTGCCAAGGCGTGCCAAGGTCGTGCCAAGGCGGTGCCAAGGATGTGCCAAGGCCGTGCCAAGGCGTGCCAAGGTCGTGCCAAGGCGGTGCCAAGGATGTGCCAAGGATGTGCCAAGGATGTGCCTAGGATGTGCCAAGGATGTGCCAAGGCGGTGCCAAGGATGTGCCAAGGCGGTGCCAAGGATGTGCCAAGGGCGTGCCAAGGATGTGCCAAGGCGGTGCCAAGGCGGTGCCAAGGATGTGCCAAGATGATGTGAGGCGGTGCCAAGGCGTGCCAAGGGCGTGCCAAGGCGGTGCCAAGGCGGTGCCAAGGGCGTGCCAAGGCGGCGCCAAGGATGTGCCTAGGCGGTGCCAAGGATGTGCCAAGGATGTGCCAAGCGGTGCGGTGCCAAGGATGTGCCAAGGCGTGCCAAGGAGGATGTGCCAGAGCGGTGCAAGGATGTGCCAGGCGGTGCCAGGCGGTGCCAGAGATGTGCCAAGGATGTGCCAGGATGTGCCAAGGATGTGCCAAGGATGTGCCAGGCGGTGCCAAGATGTGCCAAGGCGGTGCCAAGGATGTGCCAGGCGTGCCAGGATGTGCCAAGGCGGTGCCAAGCGGTGCCAAGATGTGCCAAGATGTGCCAGGATGTGCCAGGCGGTGCCAAGCGTGCCAGCCAAGTCGTGCCAAGCGGTGCCAAGGCGGTGCCAGGCGTGCCAAGCGGCGCCAAGGATGTGCCAGGCGGTGCCAGGATGTGCCAGGATGTGCCAAGGCGGTGCCAAGGATGTGCCAAGCCGTGCCAGGATGTGCCAAGCGGTGCCAAGCGGTGCCAGAGATGTGCCAAGGATGTGCCAAGCGGTGGCGGTGCCAAGGCGTGCCAGGCGTGCCAAGGCGGTGCCAAGGCGGTGCCAAAGCGTGCCAAGCGTGCCAAAAGCGTGCCAAGGCGGTGCCAAGGATGTGCCAGGCGGTGCCAGAGATGTGCCAAGAGCGGTGCCAAGCGATGTGCCAAGGATGTGCCAAGGATGTGCCAAGGATGTGCCAAGGATGTGCCAAGATGTGATGTGCCAAGGATGTGCCAAGGCGGTGCCAAGGATGTGCCAAGCGGTGCCAAGATGTGCCAAGGATGTGCCAAGGCGGTGCCAGAGCGGTGCCAGGCGGTGCCAAGCGGTGCCAAGGCGGTGCCAAGGCGGTGCCAAGGCGGTGCCAAGCGGTGCCAGGATGTGCAAGGCGGTGCCAGGATGTGCCAAGGCGGTGCCAGGATGTGCCAGGGTGCCAAGGCGGTGCCCAAGCGTGCCAAGCGGTGCCAGGAGTGCCAAGGCGGTGGGCGGTGCCAAGGATGTGCCA